>CAHIKZ030000657.1:1907500-1935000 GCA_903632075.3 Acanthosepion pharaonis
GACAGGCGATACCACCCAGGGTCAGGGTGGACCTGGGAACACCAGCAATTAAGAGGTGGTTCCATGCTCCTCAAAAGCTCTTGATCAAAAGCCTTGGTGTTGGACGTAGTTTATCATCTTACCCAGGACGCGGATGTAGTTTATCGTCATAACCAGGACGGTTGGCATCTCGTTTTATATATTATATATATATATATATATATATATATATATATATATATATATAATTTATATATATAAAAACTGTGAAGAACCCAATCCTAAACAGGGAAGAAGAGATAAATATACTTCTATAGCTGCTCAAAAAACCGTGAACCTATCTCTCTCACACACATATATATAAATAAATGTTTTTTTTTTTTTAAAACGTACTCTCCAGCTGAGTTCGAACCTGCGTCCACCATTCCAGAGTAATATTCCGCGTGCTTTAGACCGCTCGGCCACATCAAAAGGCCTGAAAAGGAATGCCGAAGTGCACATTTTGTTTTCTTTTTTTTAAGTTTTCTCGAGTGCACAAGCCGGTAGACGTAATGCACACTGTTTGAAATTATATTTCAAACAAAGGTACAAACCAAAAACAATGTTTGGATTAATATATATATATATATATATATATATATATAGGGGAGAGAGAAGCACGGGTTTATATGAAGGGAAAAGTTATTCGGTCCTTCAGTTGTCCTGTCAAGGAGTTTTCAGAACTCCACGCACCCAACACACACACACACACACACACACACACACACACACACACACACACACACACATGTTTGTTCAGATATTTCAATATACATTTATTCGAAGAAATGTGTCTTTTTGTTTCACTCTTTTTCGCTCTCTTTGAGGTAGCATCATAGTCAAGTTCTCCTAGAATATGGCATCTTTCTGTGTGATGAAATAGTTTAAATCGTTTTTGCAGACTTTCAGAGAATTGAATTTTTGCCCAGAATTGTGTAGGGGTTGAAATAAGTGGCAGTCGAAAGGTGCAAGTTCAGGTGAGTACCGCGTATGTTGTAAGATATCACAGCAAGTTGTACCAATTTTCTGCCGGGTCCGCGAAGGGACGTAAGATCTGGTGTTTTCATGCTCGAAGTTGATACCCTTCCGATTGGCCACTTCCGGATGATTTTCATTGATTGCTACCTTTAATCAGTTCATTTTGGTTGAAGTGAAAGTTCGACATTGTATTTTTTTTTCGACTGCAGACCAACATTTCGTTTTCTCTAAGGCATTTTTCGCTTCAAAGTATTGTAAACAATCCATTTTTATTACATGTGAAAGTTCTTTTAAAAAGAAATTGGATCGCAGAATAATATGCGGTCCATTTGTTTCTTCTGTAAAAGTGAGCCACCAGTCACTATTCACGCATCCAAATATGAGACGTGGATTTTCTCGGTAATATCTCCTATCGCGTGGCGTATTATTTTAATCAGTATTTCAATTCGTAGGCCTGCTAAAACATTCTTGATTTTCCAAGCCAAAATTTCCACTTCGGAAACTAACGAACAACTTAGCATTATCAGCTATGGCACAATCTTCATAAACGGCATATATCTTTCTTGCTCTTTTTACAGTTTTTTTTTTTTTACTGGTGATTTTTTACATCATCAAATGACGAAAATACATTTATTTTTTCCCTATACACATCTCACAATCTTCATGCAAATCGTATAGAAAAACTCATTGAAACGTCTCCTTTCAGAATATGTATGTGTGCTCTAAATTTCATTCAAGTGTGAAAAGAATTCAAGTGTTCAAACGTCCCCTATTGACAAGCGGTACGAACTTTTGCCGCAACCCAATAATAACATAATGAATCCTGGAATTTAGTCATTTAGACTCGAATCATAAATGGATGGTGTTCGTATCGCTGGAAAGGTTTTAATTTATCAATTGACGATATCCGCAGAGCTCCAATGAAACATCAATCGATGAAACCAACCAGGGATAAAAGAAATTCATGAGGAAAATCGAGTGAAATGTAAAACAGAATAGATGAAGAGAGACATTTCAATCATCTTATTTTTTTCTCCGATGAATGCCATGTTAGTCTCGATGGACGAGACGGATGGAGCAAGAAAAGTTAGGGTGGCTACTGTCGGAAACCACACCTTGCAAGTTGAGACATCAACAAGGCGAAGGTGTTGCGATGTTTTTAGGGTGGGAATATAGATAGTGAAGTCATGGGGGCCTTGTCAGCTTTCTGATAGTGTTAATATGAAAGCACAGACAGGTATTGATTTTTAAAAACATGGATAAATCCATGCTTCAAGATGAAGCCAAAGCGCTTTCAGAGAAATGTTTTCTTGTTTTCATGTTTATGTAGGACCAGGCCCTATCACGTTTAGCGTAGAAAACTAATAAATATCCGAATAAAATGTGTTTTAAAAACACTCGATGGATGAAGAGGCCAGCTTATTCAACTGACTTCTAGAGCAGTACCATTTTTTTAAGCATTTCACTCCAAGCAAGGTGGGAGTGTCCATAGCACTCAAGGGGTTACAGAGAGTGAAAAGTAAGAAAAAAGAGTTGGGATTTAGAAAAGGATAAAAAGGAGAACTGGGATCAAGATCAAGGCATCAGATGTCGATTGATATTACATTTAAATTGTTGAAGATTATAGTTATCAGGGAAGCAAGTAAGAGGAAGGGAGTTACACTGTCGGGAAGTGCGAGAGAAGAAACTGTTGGAGTAGAAGAGGGGGTTAAATTTAACTGATTCGACAGTAAAAGGGTGGGACTGAGATGCCAACCGTCCTGGTTATGACGATAAACTACATCCGCGTCCTGGGTAAGATGATAAACAATAGGCAGATAAGCATATAGGCAAATAGTTAACCCCCAAAACGGAGGTCAAAATACTATGAAAGTGTAAAAATAGGTTTTAATACCAGAAATACCTTGTAAAAAATTATTACTAGCAATAAATTTTTGATGAAAAAATTATTACCAGCAATACATTATTACCAGGAATACATTTTATATATATATATATATATATATATATATATATATATATATATATATTCTATTAATACTGGGAATTAATATAGGCAACATTGTATAATTTAACGTATAAAAATGCTTAACCGAATTCCTTTTAATAAATAAATGATTGATTGAAAAATTACGAAACTTTGAGTCGAATTTCAATAAGTATAGAACAGCATTATATCTAAATTACACACATATATATATATATATATATATATATGTGTGTGTGTGTGTGTGTGTGTGTGTGTGTGTGTGTGTGTGTGTGTGTGTGTATTCATAGATATATATTATTAATTTGTATTTGATTATTTAAGTGTGCCTGTTTATACATAGATATGTGTACTATTGTAGATGGATATACATACTCCATATATACTGTAATATATATGCATAGATTCGTGTGGATGTGTGTGTGTGTGTGCTAAAGTTCGTGAGATCGCCATTTCTCTGTGAGTCTACCTACGCCACTGTAAGGTATTCATTATTGTCTCGGACTTGCGGCTCGAAAAAAAAGTGAAAAAAAAAATAAAGACATTAAATGACGCTTGATCCTCGGATCAAAATGCTGTCATTCAGAGTTAGTATTGATCCCGGGGGCCAGAGAAATCGAAAGTCGAATAAAATAACTCGATAAGTTCGTCTCGTATTAATGTGAAAAGCGGAAAGACAGGCAAACAAGTGTTTTGATTGAATAGACGTCCATGATGGAGCAACGTTTTTTCTCTCTTTCTTTCTATTGACTTATTATGATGGCCTCTTCTTTCTCCTTCTTTCCTTTTCTTTTTTTTTTTTTTTGCGGGGGGGCTCTTGGTAACTTATTTTGTCCGGGCCGGGAATTGATTCATTTATAAAGGTTTTCTGTCAGCATTTATTATTATTATTACCACTAATAATAATAATAATAATAATAATAATAATAATAATATCTCGCTTTTTTTTTACTTTTCTTCTGTTTTTTTCATTCTCTTCATTCTCACGCTTCATTCTTTCGACATTTCCCCTTCATTTCCTTCTTTCTCCTTTCATGTTGCCTTCCGTTTCCTCTTTCTATTTTCTTCCTGTCGTTCATTCATCTGTCGTACGTACTCATGCATAAGTCGATCTTATGTGCAGTTAAGTTTGACTGCAGATAACACAAAGCCTCGTTTTGCTTATAGTTCCTGGCGTTTCTATAAAAAAAAAAAAAAACTCATCTATTTAATTATTGATTAGGCGCATTACAACTTAAATTAGGTGATCGATTTGAAATCGGTATTTCCAGTGTAATTTTCACCATAAGTCCAGTCAATTTCGTATATAGGACGATTACACGATTTTTAATAAGAAACTCGTTTATAAAGCAACTGTACTTCAAATTTATCTAAAGCTTAAGCAACTCCACTGACGTTAATGGGGCCTAAGCAACTGAAAATGTCGGCTTTATCCCGTATCCAAGAATTTAATTTCTTCTTTGCCGATCTCTTTCTTTATGATGATGGCGTTGTTGACGAAATTCGCCGCCAACGTTCAGAATCATGACTAGAAGATTCCAGTTTCGCCAAAACCTGATTCCGTCATTCATTCCCTATCACCGTTTGGCTTTGCAAGATTTGGTTAGATGCGAAGCAAAATCAGAGTAGAAGAGAGTGCCGATGACGTGAATTTGTTTAAGGTGGACTTGCCACAGGAAGAGACCCATAAACTTGATTTCATTAACTTCCTCTGCGGAATAAATGGAATGAGATATGCAGAATCCAGTAAAAGTAAAGAAAAAAAGACAAAAATTAAGTAAGAAAATGGTACTAAATACTTTATTTCATACCTTAATCAAAAGACCTACCAATCATACTAGTTTTGTTACGCTGAAATGTCTTTCTTTTCTACAGAGTGCGGCTGAAATACCTCCCCCAAATACCTTCCAGAAATAGCTCTCATATAACGACAAAACATTAGTGGCAACAGTGTCTTCATCTAGCTAATGTTTTACCATTATGTAGGAAAGTTATAAGTGACAGGAAGTAGTGGAGAGCCATTGTCACCAACAATTTGGACTCAAAACCGGCACGGAAGAATTGCCTATCAAACAAAAAAATTTCATTGAAATCGTAAGAAAACTATGGAAATGCATAAACAACATCCGATCACACACACACATGCATATTTTGAGAATTATAGATATAATATAGACATTAGATTAAACAATTGTTTACCGAATATATTCATGTATAAGCTGACCTCGTGTATCGTGCAATCCCAGATTTTTTTGCACGAATTTTAACCTCACCAGAAAAATTATCTTTGTATAGTGCAATCGATCATCAACAATGCATGATTTTCAACCTCCTAAAAAAGATTACATGTGTATAGTGCACCCCCTATATTTTTGACGAAAAAAACTGATCATAAAACCTCGAACTACAATCGAATATATTCGGTAAGCAAGTTAGTATTAATTCTTGAGCAAAAGTTAAGCAAACTTTAAAAAAATCTTAAATTTATTATATAAAAAAAAAGAACGGCTAAAAATTGATTTTATATACCCGCTGTAACAGCAAAATTGTCCAAATCCTGTAACAGCATAATTATCCACCCAACAAAATTTTTAATATCTAAGAACCATTAAACTAATTGAGCTCCTTCTTTCCAGGTTTTAAGATAAGTCGTGTAGCCATCTTGATACATTTCTCATAAAAATTAATGAAAAACCTTTTGATTTATTTAGCTAGAAAGAGAACAGATTAAAATCGTTTTGTGTCAGCCCCAGTGTCTTCCCAAATGAACAATGGTGAGAGGCAAAAGATCATTGAGGCCTTCAGTAATGTTACCAATATTCATACTCTGACTACTATCTTCAAAGTCCATTCAAGCACCATCAAAAGATCGGTGAATAAGTTTTAAAAAGAAGGAACAGTAGAGAGGAAACCTGGATCAGGAGGTCACATCAGGAAAAGGGATCATCATTTCAACAGAGCTAAAGAATTCAATTAGAAAAGATCCAATTCAATCCATAAGACGTTTGGCACATGAGAGAGGAGTTTCAGCTATGACAGTCCAAGGTACAATGAAAAATGACTTGAAAATGAAATCGTACGTGAAACCAGCGAGGCAACTTAACATACCAGAACAAAAGTTAGAAGATTAGAGAGGGCGAAGATCATCTTGAATAAGTTGGAAAATAACGGTAATATATATATATATATATATATATATATATATATATATATATATATACACGTTTCATTAAATAATATAGACAAGTGTTGTCTATTTTATGTAAAATTTTTTCGTATCTTCTGATAAGTTTGATAACATTATCATTAACCGAAAAAAGAAATTCACAATATTTATCCATTATTTTTTAATATAATCTAAGCTTTCGGCTTACTCAAGCCATTATCAAAGATGTAATTACAAACATATCAAACAATATACGGACACGACAGTGATGATAGTCTGTCATTGTTTAGTTTACATAGTGGATCACTAAGCAACGATGAACACGCGCATATAAGACGCTAGAAGCGAAAATCGCACCGCATCTCATGACGTCACACATGACTACACGAGAGTGAATTGGAGAATGAAATAAGGAAAGCCGTTGGTATAATAAACCAATGGCTTCTGTTACAAATTATAGAAATTATAGACATTTAAGAATATTTGTAGAGATTCTATAATTGATTTTGTTTAGGTTGGGTTTTAACTGTTTGATGTATAATGCTTCAAGTATTTTTTAGTTTTTTGTCTATTGTTTTTTTCATGTCGAAGTATAGTTGTGTTTTACGGAATTGTGTGTGCGGGCAGGCATGTTGTTTTAAATGCCTAAAAATGTTAGAGTTTTCATTAAAATGTAGTGTCAAGCGTCGTGAAAGCGAGTTTGTGGTGTGACCAACATAAATATTATTTAATTCGTTGGAGATACACTCTCCCAAAGGGCACTTGAATTTATAAACTATGTTGGTTTTTTGCAAATCGCTAACCGGGGGAGAAGAATCATTGCGAAGTATTAAGTTGGATATACTAGATTTAGTGTAGTATATGATTAATTTAATTTTTTTGCTAGGATCTGTAGTTGATATATTAGAATTTACTAAAATTTTAGTATGTGTTCATCTTGTTTATAATTAGTATGCATTTGATTACGATATAGGAGATTAATATATTTGAGATCAGTAGAAGCAGTATTATGTACAATTTGCTTATTATTGAGATTTCTAAGAAAGCATCTTATTTGTTCATCAACTATATAGTTTGAAAGCTATTATTAATAAGTGTCTGTTTTATATTCTTTAGTTCACTGTAAAAATCTGTTTGGTGGATGAATTAGTTTCTGCACGATGTATTAGATTCTTTATAATTGCTATTTTGTAGTAATATGGGCATTCGCTCTTGTAGTTAAGTGTACATGAATTTATGCTTGTAGGTTTTTTTGTATGGCGAAATAGTAAATTTGTTATTATTTGTGTTTATCAATATGTCAAGGAAGGGATTTTATTATTAGTATTGAGTTCATATGTGAATTTAAGGACAGAATTATTTTGGAACCGTTTTTGAAGTTGAATTATTTCATCTGTATTTTTAACTAACATAAGAATATCATCAACGTATCTTAGGTAGATTGATGGTTTTTTAAAATCTGTAAATAACTTATTTTCGAGGTTCGACATGTAGAAATTGCTAAATGTCGGGCCCAATACTGAACCCATGGAGACACCATCACGTTGTATATATATATTGTTATTATGATCGAAGAAAGGGACTTCAGTAGTACAAGTTATATATATATATATATATCGATTTCATCACGAATCTTCTGTTAAGCCTGGAGAGTAATTATACATTCTTATTGCTCAAAGCAGTGTTCAATAGTGTTATAAAAACCTCAACGAATTCCAGTAAGCTATCTTTAATCATTTCTAAGATGCAATGATTCAGAGCTTAATCTAACAAACAGACAATTTTGCAATTACACGATTTGGACAATTTTGCTGTTACATCTGGCATGTCATCAGTGAATATCGACACTAGTTTCTTTTTCTTTTTGTTTGTTAATTTGAGGGCTATGCTGAAAAGTTACCTGCCTTTGAATTTCTTTCTTCTTCTTTATGTACTGTGTCCTCTCAACACATAGAGAATAATGGCTCTCCACAACATCCTGTTCCTTTTATCTCTTTATAAAATTTTGCCTTTCTGTTATTTCTCCTAAGCCCTGTTCCGCCATTCATTTAATGAAGATCATCGAGTATGTTATGCATTGCTTTCCTCTGTCCATCTTGCCCTCTATTTGTCCTGTGAGTATCAGATTTTCCAAGCCGTCCTTCTTCATTATGTACCCAAGAAACCTGAACTCTTTTCCTGATGTTATGTATTAGTTTCCTTTTTGTTTTCATTTTTTTTACAAAACTTCGTCGTTTTTCATATGTTCGGTCCATGGTATCCTCAGCATCCTTCTATAGAACCACATTTCTGCTGCTTCAAGTCTCCTCTTCGAGGAGATCGTCCAGCTCCCACTGTTATACAGAACGGCGGATATTACGTAGCAGTTTAGTACTCTTTTCCTTGCTTTTTAGCTATCCAAATACGACTTCGGATTTCAGTGTCACACTTTCCGTCCTCTGTTAAAACACATCTGACCAAATAGCCAAGAATCAGAATGTTTTTAAGAGCTTCCGAGTCAGGCTAAATATTTTGCAGCATCTTTTCTTACTAGACAAAATATAGGCTAAAACGTCGCTATATAAAACTAAAACTCATTTGAATGTGTTACAAATGACAGGGAGGAGTAGTGGATAGCGGCTCGGATTGAGGAATCGAAGAAGCCGAGTTCGAATTCCAGTCGAATCCATTATATTTACTTTAGGAAAGATATGAATCCTCTTCTTCTCCCGCCCCAGATATAGGTAAATAGCAGGACAGACCGGGTTCTGTAACCTTGGATGGCAACTGGTCTACCGCAGAAAGAAATGGCAACCTACTGCGGGAAAAATCTGCCTAGTCAGTCATGTATCGAAAGATATCACTGACTGACACAGCCACTGTGTGTGAAATATCGAGTTTCAAAGATGAAAACTTTAACTTTTACTTACTAGCATTCGTGTGATTTTCCGTCCTAACCTTTTGTTTAAGGTACTATGAAAGTTAATATCTTTTTTATGTCTTTATTTTTCCTTACTAGTTGCATGCACTATTTTTAGAAGTGGTGCTGGAAGTCTTCAAATATTGTGTTTCTCTGATAATCCCTTGTTTGTGATTCTGTAGCGCTAATCGATGACGATTCATTCACTTGAATCTGTGTTTTAATCATTGATCTAAGAAAACTGTTGTATATCGCTGAGCTGACCATTCATGACATCCATGACCTAACGAGACTATTAAGGTTTGTTTTGTTTTGTTTGTTTAACGACATATCAACTATTGATGGGTCATTTAAGGCTGAAAATTAATTTTCTTAATTAATAATTTCTTTTCCAAAAATGTATTGTTGGTAATTTTTATTTCTTCAAAGATGTCTGGCTGGCAATATTAAAAATATATTGATGGTACTATTTGTGTTTCTAAATAAAAATGTATTGCTGATAATATTGGGTTGGTGCATAATTATCAGGCTTTTTTTAAATAATATTTATTATGAAAAAATAAACGTAGCAATAACATTTTTAAATGAGTGTGATCATCGACACGCATTTTTATAACCTGAAAAAGTAAACAAAACAGCAATTTTTATTAACTCGCCTACAAAAACGCCTGATAATTACGCACCAACCGTATATTTTCCTTCCTTACAAAAATTTATTGTTGGTAATATATTTTTTCAAAAATTATATTGTTGGTAATATTGTTTTTATTTTTATTTTTTTTTCCCAAAGACCTATTGCTGATGATATTTTAATATGAAAATGTATTACTGATACTTTCACTATAAAAATGTATTTCTACACTTTCATAGTGTGGGAGTTCACTATTTGCCCAAAGCTGGGATCCTAACAGGTGCTGCTACCTCGGCTCGGAGTGGACCTGGGAACAATAGCAATTAAGAAGTGCTTACACGCTCCTCAAAATCTCCCGAATAGTGGTCTTGCTGCTGGACATAGTTTATCGTCAAAAATTGGCCCATAAAATATTTCTGAGATCGCTGGTGATGAAAGCCAGAAAATGGAATGGTCAAAATAAAACAAGTTCAGCTTTAACTATCTGGGAAATTTTTATAAGAGACGACGAAAAATGTGGCACCAAAATCCGAAGATACATTTGCACAGCGGTAATGACATTCCAAAAGCTAAGGAAAATATTATGAAACAGGAAATTTCGGATCGTTTGGGACAATTCTGAGTTTCATGCATGTGGCAATCGTTAGGCAAGGGTTGAAAATCAATATCAATCTGTGCCTGACAATTGTACTAAACGGCGAGGAACAAAATGTAATATTTATTATTATATATATATATATATATATATATATATATATATATATGCGTGTGTTTGCTTGTCTGTGTGTGTATGCACGTATATATATATATGTGTGTGTGAGCGTGTATGTGTCTAAAGAGAGAGATAGAGAGAGAATGAACTATGGGAGATGAGAAAGGTATTCAGCAATATGTTGAATTACTGGTGCTTTCATTGACGGGATACCCCTGATAAATGGCGGGATGAACGACTGGTTTACTGATTTGATCTGAGAATTGGCACGGAATCAATTCGATGTCTCTTAGGAGAATTCTTGCTAGCTTCATAATGAGTTCGCTTTGCTCATCATCTTCTTTCCCTAAGATAAATCAATCTTACGCTGTCCCCAACAACGAGATAATAAATGAAGGACTTTAACAAACTTCTAAAACAGATTCTATTTTCCCGGATAGCATCTTTGGATATCATGACTAGTTAATATACAGTAATACCTTGGTTAGTTTTTGAAATGTCTTCCGAAAATGTGTTTCTCTGAAAAAACAAAAAAACGCTTTATATGGGATCATAATATTAGGTTGGTGCAAAAATAATGTCTTTGACGTTCAACTTAACGTCAAAAAACGACATTATTTTTGCACCAACCTAATATAGCATAATTATATATATGAGCTTGATAAGATATTTCGTTGTTTGATTGCTTTGGCGCGGGGTGTATTTTTACATATCAACGCTTGTTCGGCTATTTAATATCGAATCGAATATATGGAGCACTTCGTAAGGATCGAACGAACTACTCAGGACAAATGTTCAAACTATCTTTGTTGACCAGTATACCATGCTGAGGCGACGCATCAATGATGGCGATATATATATATATATATATATATATATATATATATATATATATATATATATATAATTGATACAATAATAGTTAATAAAAATGAACACTTTACCTCCCCTGTCTAAATGATTGGATTTCTCTGTATCCTTGGAAACAAAAAAAATTATGAATAGTATGTGCGTTTAAAACTAAGTAAAATTAAAAGTTAGTTATTCCAAAATTCGCTTCAAGATAAAACAGAACTAATGTTTTTAATTTAATTATATAATTAAATTTGAAGTTTTTAGCTTCGGTTTTTGAAACATGGTAATTCCTGTGTAGCGAAGAAATCATATTTTAAATCAGTTAATTTATAATACTTATGCTCTGTAAATTTACATTGATAACTGCTTTGTAAAAATGAAAATAAGAATATCAATAAGAATACCGGATTATATATCTTAATGTTCTTTCTTTTTTTATAATATATATATATATATATATATATATATATATATATATATATATATATATATATATATATATGTGTGTGTGTGTGTGTGTGTGTGTACACAGGGTGCGGTGGATAAACTGTCGCCTAAATTACGCTCCCTTTCCTCCATGCACATGTGTAATCACCTCGACATAAACATCACTTTAGTTTGAACAAGTCCTAAAGGATGAAAGGTATCATGAAAAAATTTTTTCACTTTTACTAAAATATAAAGGCATTGATTGGAAAAATATCTCTTGCATAAAAAAATACACATATATGGTTTTATGATTGAGATATTTTACATAAATACAATATGAATATATATATATATATATATATATATATATATATATATATATATATATATAAAAGAAATATAGTCTCAAGGTGTCGCAATAAGTTTGATGTTGGAGTTTCTTTTTATGGGATAAAGTGCTAAATATCAGAGATAGAGCGTGTGTAAATATGAAAGTGAACATTGAAGTCAACACTTAGAGGCGACAGTCAGTTTCATGCTAGACGCAATCGTCAGTTCACTTTGATATATATATATATATATATATATATATATATATATATATATAGTAGATATGTTCGCCTATCGTCCGGTTCAAACTCCTCGCGGTCTTTCGAACTGGGGTAGAAATTGAACACTTATTTCCTGTTTATAATTAGGCTTCCGGTTCCTTCTAAAGTCTTTTTCATTCTCTTTCTCTCCCAGTAGCCCATTCCGCCTTAGTGTCATTATCGCCTAGCTGGGGGTAAATTGATTAAAATACAGCCCACTCCAAAAGTATTGGAAGGGCAAGGCCAATTCCCTTCTTTTTATTGTTCAGTGAAGACATTTGGACTTAAGATAAAAATATGAACATGAGAAAAGAGTTCAGAGTTTCAGTTTTTATTTCCTGGTATTTACATTTAGATCTCTTAAACAGCTTAGGACATACCAGCTTTTGTATCAGATGATCACATTTTTAGGTGAGAAAAAGTAAAGGAACATATGGTTTTAAAATAAATAACATTTAATATTTGGGTGCATAATTCTTGCCTTCTAATAACTACATCAAGCCTGTCATCACCAAACTGTTGCATTCTTTATTTGCGATGCTTTTCCAGACTTTTAATGCAGCCTCTTTCAGTTCTTGTTTGCTTCGAGAGATTCGTCCTTCAATTTCTTCTTCAGGAGATGAAATGCATGCTTTATTGGGGTTATTGTCCTGCTGCATGATAAACTATTTTCCGATTAGTTTGGATGTATTTACTGGCAAACAAAATCTTCCTGTAGACCTCTGAATTCATCCTGTTGCTACCATTATGATTTACCTCATCAGTAAACAGAAATGAGCCTGTTCCAGAAGCAGCCATGCAAACCCAAGTCAAGCTACTGCCTCCCTCATGCTTCATAGATAGGTTTATATGCTTTGGATCATAAACAGATGGTTTCTTTTTCCACACATTAGCCTTTCAATCACTTTGGTAGAGATTAATCTTAGTCTCATCAGTCCATAAGACAGTCTTTCAGAATCTTTGTCCCTCATCTCTGTATTTCCTTGCAAACTCCAATCTGCCATTCCGACTCTTACTGCTCAGGAATGGTTTGCTTCTTGTGGCATGATCTCTATACTTCTGCTCCCAAAGTCTTCTTCGAACGGTAAAACCTTCACCCCTGCACTGTGGACGGTGTTGGGGGATGTCGCTGACTGCTGTTTTGGGATTTCTCCTCACACCTCTCACAATCTTTCTGTCATCGACTGATATTGTTTTCCTTGGCAGATCTGTTCTTTGTAGATTGCTCAGTACACCAGTAGTTTCTTTCTTTTTCAGGACATTCCAAATGGTTTTGTTGGCTAGTGCAAATGTTTGTCCAATGACTCTGATCCTTCTTCCTACTTTTCTCAAATTCAAAATGTCTTGCTTTTGTCCCATAGACATCTCTCTAGTCTTTATGTTAGTTTAGCCTTTTTAACAAGATTGCAGTCTTTGCAAGTGAAACCAAAGGTTAAAACCGAGAATAGCCATTCAGAGCTATATAATGTTTAAACACTCTAAAAGGCAACAGCAGGGCAACAAGAAACGCCTGTCATTCACGTGTTCCAGTAGTTTTGCTCACTTGAAAAATGGGTGGATTCAAACAAAAGGTGGTATGCCCTAAGTTGTTTAACACATCTAAATGTAAATATCAGGAAATAAAAGCTAAAATTCTGAACTTTTGTTTCATATTAATGTTTTGACCTTAAACACAAATGTATTCAAAAAGAAATTGGCTTTGCCGTTTCAATACATTTGGACACCCAATTTGGACACACACACACACACACACACACACACACAGATATATATATATATGTGTGTGTGTATATATATATATATATATATATATATATATGTGTGTGTGTGTGTGTGTGTGTGTGTGTGTGTGTGTGTGTGTGTGTGATGGAGATTTTATATATATATATTTTGTAACCTAGGGAAGGTTACTGAATAGAATAATCACACGAGGTTGGTAATGAAAGATAATACTTAGGACACGAACAACACATATAAGATTCGCCAGCGGCGCGTGGAAAAAATAGTCAACTACTAGAAGGAGTCATGTGTATTCTACAATGAAACTTTAACCGCGGGATATCTACGAACCGCCCCACGCAGTCAGATGTGGCACAAGGCCGAATTTAATGTGAGATTTCCGAGCCCGTAGGCTCAGCTAAAAGTTCCCCGTAGACACCGTATAAAACGGGTCCGGGTTGCTGTTTCCCCGACGAGATTCTGCGCTTTGATATAGGCTCGTCTGGGGATCCTCTCTGTCCGGAGCTAGTGAGTTTGACCAGCACAGCTGGAGACGAATCTCCAACTGTAGACGACCATACAGTATTTCCTAATGTATTTATGTGAATATAGACCCATTATCGTCCATAGGTATACTATAACATATATATATATATATATATATATATATATATATATATATATATATATAGATTGTATATTAAACAACAATCCTTCGATTATGCATGTTTCATTAAAACGACAGACAAGGTACTACGGTTAAGCTTTTTATTTATTTTTCTTGTGTTCGAACAAGCTTTCTTTTCTGGACAAAGGGTGTGTAGAACTGTCCAAATGTTTTATATTTCCGAGCGATTACGGCTATACCTTTTTTAATGAAAACATATATATATATATATATATATATATATATATATATATATATATATATATACACATTGGAAAAATCTTACATTTGCCAACGCGTTTCGTCTTCCGACTTTTCAAAGGCAAAAATGAAATCGAAATGTTTTTTTGTTATATTATTGTTGTTTTGTTATTTCATTTTGCCTTGAAAAGTCGGAAGACGAAACGCGTTAGCAAAATGTAAATTTTTTCCAATTGTCACTTGATGCCAGTCTGTCTTGTCCACAGAATTCATCACAGAATTTAACTATATATATATATATATATATATATATATATATATATATATATATATATATATATAATATAATAAAAGGCTTAAACACTAATATTCCATGGTCAAGATTAGTGTTTTAAGCCTTTTATTATATCCTTACTCTGTCCTAGACATTGAGTCCTACCTGGATTCTTCCTCTTGAAATTTTTTCTGAAAATATACATTTATGGGTATTTATATATTTTGCATACGTATGTATATTTTCCACTAATATTATCTATATATATATATATATATATATATATATATATATATATGTGTGTGTGTGTGTGTGTGTGTGTGTGTGCGTGTGTGTTTTCGAGAGAATATTAGGTGTATGCAAAAGTCCACTAATTGATGAAAGGCAAGAAGAAAATATAGAAGCATCAAGGGTAAAAAAGTATGAATTAAAATACGGGGAAAGAGAGAGAGAAAGAGAAATATACAGAATTCAAAATACAAAGTAAAAATAATGGCAAACGGAACGTTGGAATAAATATAGAGATGTTTATGGAATATGTGGGAAAATATGTAAGTAAAAAGAGTGAAAAAGATTGTATAGAAATAAAGTCGGGATTATTTTGGGAGTGTGGGTCAGTGAGAGAGAAAATATGGAACTGGTCGTTTGGATGGTGGAAAAACCACTATGACCATGCTCACGAAGAAAAAATAATATTCAGTAGTACTTTTTTTTTTCTCTTTTATCAAAAACTTTTGACATTTTTATCTGATACCCGGTGACGAAAACCATGTTTGTGTAAAAATAATAACGTTTAAATAACAAGTGAAGATAGTTCTCTGCTCTGACAAAACACTTAACTATACAGATAACACGGTTGAGTCATAAAATATATGATTTCCACACAAAAGTTCTAAGTGCTTTCCAAGAGTGACTGACATTTTTATTGCATTAATAGGTTCATTTAACTGATTAAATAAACTTCGAGGGAATTCGTTTCGCTTTGCACACAAAGTCATAGCATATATGTTAACATATGATAATTACATAACAGAGATACACTCATAGACACACACACACACAC
This sequence comes from Acanthosepion pharaonis, assembly GCA_903632075.3. Lineage (NCBI taxonomy): Eukaryota > Metazoa > Mollusca > Cephalopoda > Sepiida > Sepiidae > Acanthosepion > Acanthosepion pharaonis. Next base: position 1,923,690 of record CAHIKZ030000657.1, read on the forward strand.
ATATATATATATATATATATATTGTACTTATTTAGGCAGCAATTTTTCATTGATGCATGTTTCATTAAATAATATAGACAAGTTTTGTCCATTTATTTTAAGTAAGTTCCTTTCATATTGTCTGATAAGCTTAATAACATTATCATTGAAAGACGAAAGGAAATCACCATATTGATACATGTTTAAATCCAATCTAATCTTTCGGCTTACATAAGCCATTATCAAAGAAGAATATTACATTTCAATATATCAACCAATACACGGACGAAACAATAATGATAGTCTGTTTTTGTTCCATGAAAAATTTCAAAGAAACGACAAACTTATATATACGAGACGCGGAAGCGAAAATCGCGTCGCAGCTCGTGAAGTCACACATATAAACCAATGGCTTCTGTTTATACCAACGGCTTCCCATACTTAATACTTCTCATTTTTCACTCTCGCATGTCTATATTATTTAATGAAATATGCATAAATATATATATATATATATATATATATATATATATATATATATATATATATATATATATATATATATATATGTCTGATTGAATAAATTACAAATATTATGCCTGCTTGTTTTTTATCATAACCCTTTCATGAATATTCTTTCGTATATTACAATCGAATGAGGCAAGAATCATTTTTATTACCCAAGTACTTTCTGTCTCTTCCTGATATCTCAGAGAGAGATGGAAATTACTTGTGAAATAAAAGTGATTTTCCCTGTTACAGTGCATTGCTTGCCTTATTTAATTGTAATATACGCGAAAATATTCGTGAATATGAAAGGATTTTGATAAAAAAAAAGCATACATAATGTTTGTAATTTATTCAATCAGACATGCCTAAAAGAGAAGTTGCTGCCAAAATACACACACACACACACACAGACACACACACACACACACATATATATATATATATATGTATTTTGGCAACAAATCATATATATATATATATATATATATGTGTGTGTGTGTGTGTGTGTGTGTGTGTGTGTAATAGAATTTTGGGGATTTAGACAAATCATTATAGCATTCATCGATACTAGCAGAATCCTCAAGGGAATACAGAAACCACTGGACAACCATTTCGTCCTATTTTTGGTACTCATCAACAATACGCATTCACTACGATGATTAGAACTTATCTAACTATATGCCGTATATATGGAATCGTGGTGTACATTTATTTTCAGAAAAATTCTCATTTGTATTCATATGCATATATATATATATATATATATATATATATATATATATATACATTCCGTCTGGATTATTATGCAAATCATATAAATCATAAAAACTCAAATTTGCTTTGAGCAATTTTTGTCAAACTTAAACGATTAATTTAGACGTCCAAGCAAACCTAAAATTAAATATTTAGGTAGTTTCAACTTTTATTAAAGTTATTGGATTTATTATAAAACTGCAATCTGAATTTATTATGCAAAACCAGATTATCACATTTTATTTTAATAACACGCTAATTAAATCACCAATACCTATAATAGAACAAATAATAAACATATATGATGAGTCTTTAAATATCTTAATATCGTGACTCTTCTTCTCAATAAAAGCCAACAATATATTATTATTTAATTTTGTTAAATGTTTTACTTCAGTAGGTTCATTTTCCAACATGGTCGTTTTAGTTGCTTTCCATAGGTCTGCTTTACTGTTATATTAATTGCTACCTTCATATAATTCCATCTTCACAATTGACCATAGATTTTCTATCGGATTCAGATCGGGACCTATTGGTAGGCATTCCATTATTTTTCTCCTGTAGACCTTTTACAGGAAAGTAACTGGTAACCTTAGATACATGAGAAGGAATAGTGTCATGCATAAATAAACACTTTGAAACTGCGAAGGTAGGACTTGTACCATGTAAAGAAAGTCATGGCCATGGAATCGCAATAGTTAGAACTATTCAGTTTAACTTCTTCATCGACTTTGAATGGACCAATCATGGTTTAGTCGATAATTCCAGCCCTATCAACACATTGCCACCTCCTTGCCGCTTTCGTTTAGCCACAGGCATATCTGCATCGGATAAAATCTATCCTTTGGCCCATCGATCAGGTCTATCGACTGTTACCCGAAATTCATCCGTGAAAATTACTTAGGAAGAGTCAATATTCATGTAGATCTTGGCCCAATTTTGTTATAACTCGCTTTAATTTACGTTCCCTTTTAGTCTTCAAAGACTTTTCCTTTGCTTCTAGTTTTCAACTTTTAGTTTTAAACAGCCTTCTTTATCGTTCAGTGATCTCTGTGAAACTTCCCTAATATTTCCAATCTGGGCATTCTCTTACTCAATAACTCTGTTATTTTCTGTCTTTTAGCATTTGTTAGATCCCTTCCATTTACCCATGTTTCAACATATATTATGGAAAAAAGAAACAATAGTTTTATTAGATTTCGGAGGCCTTCAACTAATATTAGTTTAATCTGCATAATAAGTTCAGACTAAAGTTTTTATAATAAATGCAATCATTTCAATAAAACATGTTGAAACTACGTAAACAATTAATTTAATCTTTGTTTTGACGTCTAAATTAATCGTTTGAAATTTGACAAATATTCTCCAAAGATTTTTCAAAGCAAATTCTAGTTATTGAAGTTTATGCAATTTGTATAATAACTTCAGATGGACTGTGCATATATATATATATATATATATATATATATTCATGAATTATTCATACAAAAAACAAATACAAGGGTTAATGATTTAATTGCCGAGAAATCCACCGTCGCAAACAATTCAAATAATATACAAAAACCCCGAACCTGTTTATGAATGAAAAGATCTTTGTTTCTATAAATTTCTGTTCCATGAGTTCTTATTATTTTTACAAGCTTTCGTCTGTTCCTACAGACATCATCAGGTATGGAATAGATTTTGTTCTTGTTTTTTCTCTCAGTAATAAGAGGACAACGAAAATATATGTATTGTTGTAATCCGAAAAATGCAATTAGAAATGAGTTATTGTTTTTGGAGTGTGCTGTCGCAACGCTGAGTTTGAATTTAAATTTTACAATTGTGCATTCTTATACAAATATGGTGATAAGTGAATTCGTTTTTACTGGTAAAATATATATATATATATATATATATATATATATATATATCAAGGAAAATCTTAACGCATCATCGAAAACAATTATAAATTTGCAATTTATTTCGGCAAGTAAATTTTTAATACTTGTCTCATCAGACCGAAATTACAAATATTATAATTTTACAAAATGGTTTAAATCTATCCGGACAATATTAAAAAAAAAAAAAAAAAAAAAACTGATAACAGGAAGTCTAGACACTTGACCTAGAAAATCCATTTTCTAGGCATTTATATTATTGAAAACCATTTTGTAAAATTATACCTTTTGGAATTTGATGTCCGTGTAATAAACTAAGTAAATCAAAAATATTAATATTAATACATACACACACACACACACACATATATATATATATATATATATATATATATATATATATATATATATATGTATGTATATCTTCATATTGAAGTCAGTCCTTCCGTTCCCGCTCTCATTTTCCTCTCCATGTAGGTATATATGCAAAATCATTTTTTTTATTAACGTTTCCGGCTTCTTAAGGCCTACGGCCACATCACGTTGAAACACCGGTTCCCGTACGATCGCCGAAGTTAAGCAACATCAAGTCGGGTCAGTACCTAGATGGACAACCTCTTGGGAATATCAGATGGCGTAAGCTTGGGTGAACAATTGGATCTGGGAACAACAGCAATTAAGAAGACCTGAAGACCTCCAATCTCCCTATCAGTGGCCTTGCATCCGGATGTAGTTTATCGTCATATACAGGAAGGACCAAGATCCTAAGACTAAGCAACTAAATAAATTGAACTGTATGTTAACACACATTTAATAGGAGTAGATAGGTTTGCCTGTCGCCCGGTTCACACTCCTTCCCGGTTTCTTGAACAGGAACGGAGGTTTATCTCTTGTTTACCTGTTTAGTATTGGGTTTCCGATCCTTTCTAAAGACATTTCAAACACTTTCACATCTAATAACCCTTTGCATCATATCGGCATTATCGCCTTGATTGAGATAAATTGATAAAGAAAATGTAGTGAGCAAAACCCTCATTATGTGCCTTAACATGATGCTGAGCAGTGACTAGCCTAAGATCAGTATATACTTACATGTATTTCAAATATGATAGAGACTAACGTATGGTTCTTAGAGAAAATTAACCCACTCTTCTGTTTATTGATGTAATTGTTTAATGTACCAAGTATTCTAGGAAAGGGCATATACCCCCGCCCCCCATATTTAAAAAAAAACCCTGATGCATTTTATTAGAAATACGTCTGGAGAAAACATTGGGGACAAAATTGCTGCTGGAATTCCTAAGACTGTCTTCAACTGCCAGCTCCTACGACGATCTATCTCAGCTTATTCATATCTATCCTTTCCAATCTATTCATATCTATCTATCTCAGTTTATTCATATCTATCTATCTATCTATCTATCTATCTATCTATCTATCTATCTATCTCAGTTTATTCATATCTATCCTTCCCAATCTATTCATATCTATCTATCTATCTCAGTTAATTATCTATCTATCTATCTATCTATCTATCTATCTATCTATCTATCTATCTATCTATCTCAGTTTATTTTTATCTTCTATTCTATCCCAATCTATTCATATCTATCTATCTATCTCAGTTAATATCATATCTATCTATCTATCTATCTATCTATCTATCTATCTATCTCAGTTTATTCATATCTATCCTTCCCAATCTATTCATATCTATCTATCTATCTCAGTTAATTCATATCTATCTATCTATCTATCTATCTATCTATCTATCTATCTATCTATCTATCTCAGTTTATTCATATCTATCCTTCCCAATCTATTCATATCTATCTATCTCAGTTAATTCATATCTATCTATCTATCTATCTATCTATCTATCTATCTATCTCAGTTTATTCATATCTATCCTTCCCAATCTATTCATATCTATCTATCTATCTCAGTTAATTCATATCTATCTATCTATCTATCTATCTATCTATCTATCTATCTATCTCAGTTTATTCATATCTATCCTTCCCAATCTATTCATATCTATCTATCTATCTCAGTTAATTCATATCTATCTATCTATCTATCTATCTATCTATCTATCTATCTATCTATCTATCTATCTATCTCAGTTTATTCATATCTATCCTTCCCAATCTATTCATATCTACGTATCTATCTCAGTTAATTCATATCTATCTATCTATCTATCTATCTATCTATCTATCTATCTATCTATCTATCTCAATTTATTCATATCTATCCTTCCCAATCTATTCATATCTATCTATCTCAGTTTATTCATATCTATGTATCTATCTATTTATCTATCTCAGTCTGTTCTCTCTCATTTCTAACACTAGTAGTCGATGAGCCCGAATTATCTTTACTATATAATGCACCGCATAAGTTCTTTGTCAGTAGGTGACAGTTTTCTGTACTTGGGTTAGTTCCGTTGCACCGACAGCGCCAAGTGCCAGTGTTTTTGCTTTGCAAATGGCGAACTGTATATGGTTTTGCAAACTGGAAGATGAAAACAAGACTCCATAAAAGAGCCGAATAAGAATAGTTTAAAATACCGTCATTTTAGACGTCATCGGAGAATGGAACCGACTTCAAAGTAACTATAAACTCTTATATTCCTGTGGTAAGAGCTATGGAACTACCACACGTTAAACTTTCTCGGATGGAAAAGTCGTCCTGTCAAGAATAATAATGGGACACACCTATATCGCTCGTTCATTTCTCCTAAAAAATGTACATCCTCCTGGACGTACAGCATGTTAGGAGGCATATACTGATTGTAGTAACCTTGATTTTATGACATGACCAGTATTAGAGGCTCTTTTGCAAGATAAAAATAGATATTACCTTAGCATAATTGAAGGAGATTGGACTATACGATAAATTATAGCACTAAATGACTCTGTTCAAGAAACCTAACAGAAGAATAATGGAACCAACAAACCAAAGAATTATTTATATGCTTTATATTTAATTTAAAAAAAGAAACGAACATTTGGCCTTTAAATGCTGTTAAAACATAACAATCAATCAATCAATCGCTTGCGTACTCATTCACACACACATACATGCACATATACACACACAAACATACAGATATAAATAAATACACCTGCGCTCACATTATATTCAAACAGTTCATCCATTCACATAAATGAATACACGCATTCCATTCTCATCTCGACACAGACACTATTTAATATTTCTTTGACTGTAACATAAGTATTCATTTATATCCATGCACTCTTGAACATGCCACCTAAAAATGTTCACTAATACACATGACACTCATACGCACACATAAATACACATACAGAAAGTCGTAAACGTTTATTACCATATATGTAGAGAAACCTCCCCACCATATGCCATACAGCACAGTGGTCGGCCGGCCCGCCCTCTCTTTTAGCACGCATGCGCATTTTTCAGTGTTCCCAAGCCATTTCGGTGTACGATTGGAATAAAAATAATCTTTTGACAGCCCCGTCAGAGTCTTGCAGAAGGCGGAAATGACAGATTTTTGGGTAGGGGAAAGTTAACGTTGTGCCAAAAAAGAGAAATGGTTGCTGGGTATGGAGGCGAAACGGGAAGAATAAACGAAGAAAGAAAGAATAAACCGAAAGGAGGAACTGTATGAAAAGGTGGGATAAGGGAGACAGTAAAGAGGGGCTATGATATTTTGGCAAGAAGGAGGAAAATGTTACAATGAGAATAATTGAAGGATGCTAATTTGATAAAATAAAGTAAAAACAAAGATAAAAAGAGGCAAAATAGGTGAAGAAACGAAAAAGAGGAGTAAAGAGAAAGGAGAAAGAAGTTGAAAAAAAGGATGACGATGATGAGGAATGAAAAGAAAGAAAGGAAGAAGTTCAACGAATCTCATGAAAGAATGATAAATAGTAGAAGCCAGAATGCGTAAGAAAGAAAGAGGCGGCTGAAGAAGAAGAAGAAGAAGAAGAAATAAGGTATTTAGAAATAACGCAAGAATGAAAATATTTTGAAAAAAGGGAAGAAGAAAAAATTGAAACTAGTAAAAATAAAAAAGAAGGAAGGAAGAAAAAAGAAAAATGAAAGATAGACGAGAAGGTACTTAAAAATATTTCAGATGCAGAACAAAAAGAAAGAAAGAAAGAAAGAAAGAAAGAAAGAAAGAAAGAAAGAAAGAAAGTAAATGAAGATGAAAATGAAAGGAATTATAAATATTTCAACTGCAGAACAGAAGGAAGAGAAGGTGAAAGAAAGAAAGAAAGAAAGAAAGAAAGAAAGAAAGAACAACAACAAAAAGGGGGAAAGTGGAAATTATAAGAAAGAAAGAACGAAAGAAAGAAGAGGAAGGGTAGAAATGAGATAATTTATGATTTTTTTAGTGGTAGTTATGTCAGGGAATGTTAGTGAATGTTAAAATAATAGAAGAAGAAGAAGAAGAAGAAGAAGAAGAAGAAGAAGAAGAAGAAAGAATCAAAATAAAACGCAAGATGATGAAGCAAAGCAGAAGAAGAAGGAAGCAGAAAAGAAGAGTGTAGATGAGAAAAAGGAAGAATTTTGGAAATAGATGAAGAGAAAAGCCAAAGTGAGGTTAACAGTCAAAGCCGATAGATGACTGTCACTCATCACGAATCGACAATCACTCCCTATATGGTTTTCCTTTTTCCTGTCGACTCCACGCATTTGAGTGGCACAAAATGAAACACAGGAAAAAAACAAAAAACAAAAAAGAAAAGAAAAAAAAAAAACTAGTACTAAATAATAAAGGCGCTCTAAAGAAACCAATAAAGACAAAACCTAGGCACAAAAAATAGGTAGACAAAAAAAACTAGCTGAAAACCGCTGTGGAAGCTTTTATCGCGAGATTTCGGAGAAAGTTTTCAGCGTGAGGAGTGTCAGATATGAGCAGGTTTTAGTCGATAGCGCACTCTTTTAACAGTTCGTCTGTGAACAGGGGAGTGGAGCATGTTTGGAACTCTCCTATGGAACCGATCAGCATCACGCTTCAAAGAATTCGTCTCTTGATTGGTTGGAGTTTATGGACGGCCGCGAACGAAAGGGAAAACACGCAAAGATGTAAGATGTATATGAGATATGTAAAAACGAAAAGACTTGACTTTTACATATCGTTATTGAACGTCCTCATTATATAGAACAGCTTATATTCCATAGTTAATAATGTAAGCGTTTATGTTCAGTTTAACGGGTGGAAATAGCAATATGTGCAAGCTAAAAGTAGACAGAAAAATAAAAGGCATATATATATATATATATATATATATATATATATATATATATATATATATATATACAATAATATATATATCTATATATATATATATTGTAGAATAAAAGCAAATAGTAAATATTCATAAATTTAACATGTTTCGCTTTTAATTAGCCTTCACCTACACCTCATTTCTCCAAATTTATGATGAAGGTTAATTAAAATGAAACATGTTAAATTTACAATGATTTCCTATGTGTTCCTTATTCTGTCGGAATAAAGTCATATTGATTTTTCACACACACACACACACACACACACACACACACACACACACACATATATATATATATATATATATATATATATATATATATATATATATTACAATAAACGTGCAATCAATTTACAAATACATGAATTATTCACACAAAACTAATGCAAGGTTAATGATTTAAATGGCGAGACATCCATCATCACCAAACAATTCAAATAGTACAAAAACCTCAGATCCGTTATGAATGAATTGATCCTTGTTTATATAAATTTCTGCCGTATTAGTTGTTATTTTTACTACAAGCTTTCGTCTGTTCCTACAGACATCTTCAGGTATATAATAGATGTTGTTCTTGTTTTTTTCTCTTAGCAATTATACCATATTTGGTATAAACGCAAACATTTAAAAAAATTTAAAATCAAACTCAGCGTTGCTTTGGCGCATTCAAAAACCAATAACTCATTTTCAATAGCATTTCGGATACAATAACACATATATTTTCGATGTCCTCTTATTACTAAAAAAAAAACAAGAACAACATCTATTATATACCTGAAGATGTCTGTAGGAACAGACGAAAGCTTGTAGTAAAAATAACAACTAATACGGCAGAAATTTATATAAACAAGGATCAATTCATTCATAACGGATCTGGAGGTATTTGAATTGTTTGCGATGATGGATGTCTCGCCATTTAAATCATTAACCTTTGCATTAGTTTTGTGTGAATAATTCATGTATTTATATATATATATATACATGTATATATAGATATATATATATATATATATATATATATATATATATATATGCAAGCTTCATTAAATATGACAGACAAGGTACTTTGATTATTAAGTCTTTTTATATAATTTCCATAAGATCTTATAATTCTTTTTTATCCGTAGATAAATTATACAACAATTGGACAGTTTTTTGTATAATTAATCTACTGAAAAAAACAAAAAACAAAAAAAAAAAAACAAAGTAAATAAAAAAAGAAGGATAAAATAAAATTAAACCAGTCGGGTTGCGGAGATTAGCCTTAATTGATCTGGCCAGTCGGGCTGAGTAATTCTTAGCCCTAGCTGAGCTGGCCAGTCTGGTTGCATAGGTCTTAGCCCTAGCTGAGCTGGCCAGTCTGGTTGCATAGGTCTTAGCCCTAGATGAGCTGGCCAGTCTGGTTGCATAGGTCTTAGCCCTAGATGAGCTGGCCAGTCTGGTTGCATAGGTCTTAGCCCCTAGATGAGCTGGCCAGTCTGGTTGCATAGGTCTTAGCCCTAGATGAGCTGGCCAGTCTGGTTGCATAGGTCTTAGCCCTAGCTGAGCTGGCCAGTCTGGTTGCATAGGTCTTAGCCCTAGATGAGCTGGCCAGTCTGGTTGCATAGGTCTTAGCCCTAGATGAGCTGGCCAGTCTGGTTGCATAGGTCTTAGCCCTAGCTGAGCTGGCCAGTCTGGTTGCATAGGTCTTAGCCCTAGCTGAGCTGGCCAGTCTGGTTGCATAGGGCTTAGCCCTAGCTGAGCTGGCCAGTCTGGTTGCATAGGTCTTAGCCCTAGCTGAGCTGGCCAGTCTGGTTGCATAGGTCTTAGCCCTAGATGAGCTGGCCAGTCTGGTTGCATAGGTCTTAGCCCTAGCTGAGCTGGCCAGTCTGGTTGCATAGGTCTTAGCCCTAGCTGAGCTGGCCAGTCTGGTTGCATAGGTCTTAGCCCTAGCTGAGCTGGCCAGTCTGGTTGCATAGGTCTTAGCCCTAGATGAGCTGGCCAGTCTGGTTGCACAGGTCTTAGCCCCAGATGAGCTGGCCAGTCTGGTTGCATAGGTCTTAGCCCTAGATGAGCTGGCCAGTCTGGTTGCATAGGTCTTAGCCCCTAGCTGAGCTGGCCAGTCTGGTTGCATAGGTCTTAGCCCTAGATGAGCTGGCCAGTCTGGTTGCATAGGTCTTAGCCCCTAGCTGAGCTGGCCAGTCTGGTTGCATAGGTCTTAGCCCTAGATGAGCTGGCCAGTCTGGTTGCATAGGTCTTAGCCCTAGCTGAGCTGGCCAGTCTGGTTGCATAGGTCTTAGCCCCAGATGAGCTGGCCAGTCTGGTTGCATAGGTCTTAGCCCTAGCTGAGCTGGCCAGTCTGGTTGCATAGGTCTTAGCCCTAGATGAGCTGGCCAGTCTGGTTGCATAGGTCTTAGCCCTAGCTGAGCTGGCCAGTCTGGTTGCATAGGTCTTAGCCCCTAGCTGAGCTGGCCAGTCTGGTTGCATAGGTCTTAGCCCTAGATGAGCTGGCCAGTCTGGTTGCATAGGTCTTAGCCCTAGCTGAGCTGGCCAGTCTGGTTGCATAGGTCTTAGCCCTAGATGAGCTGGCCAGTCTGGTTGCATGGGTCTTAGCCCTAGCTGAGCTGGCCAGTCTGGTTGCATAGGTCTTAGCCCTAGATGAGCTGGCCAGTCTGGTTGCATAGGTCTTAGCCCTAGCTGAGCTGGCCAGTCTGGTTGCATAGGTCTTAGCCCTAGATGAGCTGGCCAGTCTGGTTGCATAGGTCTTAGCCCCTAGCTGAGCTGGCCAGTCTGGTTGCATAGGTCTTAGCCCCAGATGAGCTGGCCAGTCTGGTTGCATAGGTCTTAGCCCTAGATGAGCTGGCCAGTCTGGTTGCATAGGTCTTAGCCCTAGATGAGCTGGCCAGTCTGGTTGCATAGGTCTTA
>CAHIKZ030000657.1:1940000-1955000 GCA_903632075.3 Acanthosepion pharaonis
ATTAATCTTTCCACGTTCAATTCCCAAATGGAGAATTTATTTAATAGGACGGCAAACCTTCTTGCATTTTTCTTTAATGTTAATTTTTCCCCCACTGTAGACAAACCCCAAACTCATAAATGCATTTTGTATGTTTTCACGAAAAAGCCTCCGGAAGAAGACATTATTTCCTTATTTTTTAACACCCCAAAATAAAATAAAACACAATATATAATTAGGTGCATAGGTAAATAAACACTAACAAAATACAAGAATAAACTGTAAATAAAATATAACGAAAAAATATTCTCTCAGGAGAAATTTTCAAGAAAATGAACTTAATACACTAGCACGACTTTCTTGCTGTTTTTTTTTTATTTCAGTCTGGTAATATCTATCTATCTATCTATCTATCTATCTGTTCATATCTATCTATCTATCTATCTATCTATCTATCTATCTGTTCATATCTATCTATCTATCTATCTATCTATCTATCTATCTGTTCATATCTATCAATCTCCGTTCATATATCGTTCTCTGTCTCTTTTTCTCTCTCCCTCCTCTCTCTATGTCTCCTCTTACTATATATATATATATATATATATATATATATATATATATATATATATATATATATATATATAGTTTTATGGTTAATGTGTTTGATATCAGGGATAGAACGTATGTAAATATGAATGTTGACACTGAAATCAACATCCAGCGGCAACAATTTGTTACATGTAAACATAATCATCAGAACATTGTGTTTTTGTTCGACTATTTATATATATTGGTTAGTCGTGCACTATGGGTAGACATATTGTATTGTTCTAACGATTATTTGGGTAGGCGGTAACGCTTATGTTTCGAATTATTTTAGCTGTTTTAAGTGGGAAAATTGTAGATCTGGCTGCAGCTTTGGGGTTATTTCATAATGTTGCTTAACCGTTAGAACAATACAACAGGCCTATCAATAATGCATCACACACCAGCATATATAGTCAAGTAAAACCACGGCGTACATGGCCTGACAATTGCGTTTAATCGTTGAAACAGACTATATATATATATATATATATATATATATATATATATAAACATGCCTGGCCGCGTACACAATTCCGGAAAATCCTCCTTGAAAACACAACCTTACTTAAATAGAAAACAATAAGCAAAAACTAAAAATTCTTGAAGCTATATACATTTAAACCTAACCTGAACAAAATAAACTACGAAATCTCCACAAATATTCTTAAATGCCTATAATTGATAACAGAAGCCATTGGTTTATACCAACGGTTTCCCATACTTAATACTTCTCGTTTTCACTCTCGCGTTGTCATATGTGACGTCACGAGCTGCGACGCGATTTTCGTTTCCGCGTCTCGTATACACGATATAGTTGTTGCTTTGAAATTTTTCATGCAACAAAAACAGACTAGCATTATTGTTTCGTCCGTGGTTGATATATTGAAAAGTAATTGTTATCCTTGATAATGGCGTATGTAAGCCGACAGCTTAGATTGGATTTAAACATGTATCAATATGGTGATTTCCTTTCGTCTTTCAATGATAATGTTATTAAGCTTATCAGACAATATGAAAGGAACTTACTTAAAATAAATAGACAAAACTTGTCTATATTATTTAATCGAAAATGCATCAATGAAAAATTGCTGCATAAATATACACTATATATATATATATATATATATATATATATATATATATATATATATATATATATATATGGGGTAACGTTTTCTCTTTCTGACCATGAGATCGGGTTCGAATCTCACTATGGCCGATTTGTCAGGAAGGCACCCTTTGGAAAGTGCCTGAAAACCATACTTTGTGAATGAAATTGGGTAAACAGAACTCTTGTGTTAGCACGAAGTCGTCTTGGGCTTGAGCGTGCCTTGTTCAAATTGTTGATCACGCTAGATAACAAGAATAGGAAACCCCCATCATTACTGGAAAGAGTGATAACAGCTACTGGACTCGAGAAACCTATTTTCTGAAAAAAAATATTTAAGAGAAAGATTTTATAAATGTCAGTAGTACCGAAGTGCTGCGGACAGTAGGATTGGCTGATCAGCCAATGGGTATTTTTCAGTGCGCCCACGTGGCTACCAAATGTGACACATGGTTGAAGTTTAAAGTGGGTTTAACGGCAATACCGTAGAAAAAATTGCTCAAGTACTCCCGGCACTTCCACTTTTGGAAAAACCTCAGGCGCCGGACAATAAACCAAGCACTCTCCCAAACGAGAGGCAAAGTCTTAGGGGAAGGCATCCCATGAGTAATTTTCAGTGCGCTCAAGTTGCTACCAAATGTGACACAAGGTTGAGGTTTAAAGTGGGTTTAACGGCAATACCGTAGAAAAAATTGCTCAAGCACTCCTTGTAGTTCATCTTTTAGAGACGTCTCAGGCGCTTGGCAATAAACCCAGCCTCTTTCTGAAGGAGAGGTAGTGCCCGTTAGGTGGGTGGGGGTTTCTTCGGCTTGGGCTTAATTTTTTTTTTTTTTTTTGTAATATTTTTTCATTTAAATCACCTGTTTTCTTCTGTTCGGTCAATGAAAGTCGAGTGTTTTCTTATAAGGAAACAGTTACTATTGCAACCACCATTATTATAGCAACGATACTACATTTTTGGTCTGATCTAACCCTTATAAAATATGTAAAACTGTGATATAGAATGTACTTTTCAAGTCTATTATATATCTACATAGTTTTTTTTTTCATACAACATCTCGATCTTGATATGTGCATGTTTATCCAGGGAAATATTCGTCGACTTGTAACTGGAATAGTTTAGATTGTCTTGTTTCGCAACAAACTTACAAGCGGTAGAGGAAAAGATAGACAAAGAAAAATAAATGTCAAGAAAAATGAGCTTCAATAAGAAAAAAAAAAGCAGATATTAAATATATTGTTTTGCTGCTTTATCGATTTATTTCATTCGATGCATCAATGTAATGTTTACCGTTCTGGCAAACAAGGATTCGATTCTCACTTGCAATGTCAAAAGAAATGAACCCAGGGTCGGTGTAAAATATATACAGCCACCGAGAAGGGCCCTCAAAAAGCCTGTTGTATGCATGATGTATGCGCAACTATGTTTAAAGTGGTCATGCCACGTTGTTAGCCGTAGTATTCGAGACATCGACGTTGGCCTACTTTACCTAATACCGGCGGGAAGAAGATCCATATAATTTTCTTTTAACGAAATACAGAAGGTTCTTGAATGATTTGTATTTCGTCGAATCGCTCTCTGTGTATATGTCTGTGCATGTCTTCTATCTATCTATCTATCTATCTATCTATCTATCTATCTATCTATCTATCTCATTCTTATTCTATCTATCTATCTATCTATCTCATTCTGGTTGCATGTATGTATATATTTCATTCTGATTCTGTCTACCTCATTCTTATTCTATCTATCTATCTATCTATCTATCTATCTATCTATCTATATATATATATATATATATATATATATATATATATATATATATATAATTCTTATTCTATCTATCTATCTATCTATCTCATTCTTATTCTATCTCTCTATAATTCCATCTATTTCATTTTGATTCTGGTACCATTCTTTGTATTGTCTCATCTATCTGAGTTTCAGTACCCCGGACTATTTTTAATTCCCCAAGATGTTTTTTTGATTTGTATATACTAATGGTCTTCGCGATGACGTTCCAGGCGTTTTCATAATTCCAAGTGGGTCACATCTCCTGCCCAATGATATCTAACCAAACGAACCTTTACGAACCTCTACACCTTCTGAGTTTACCTCTGTATCTTCATTTCTGATCTGTATTTACTATTCTCTTACATTTTTTTTTGTCTTGATCTTAATATATTTTGTTCTTATGGAATTCTTCTGGGCCATAATAAGTATTTAATTTTTCTCTGCAAATGCCCTCTTCCCAACCATGCCCGTCTTTTCTGATCTGCATTTTCTTTTGTTTGTTTCTGGAAATATCAA
The DNA here is from genome assembly GCA_903632075.3 of Acanthosepion pharaonis. Lineage (NCBI taxonomy): Eukaryota > Metazoa > Mollusca > Cephalopoda > Sepiida > Sepiidae > Acanthosepion > Acanthosepion pharaonis. The sequence goes on from CAHIKZ030000657.1 coordinate 1,943,990, forward strand.
TAAAGCAGCCTGTTTTTCTCTCCATTTTGGGCGGTGTCATGTTTCGTAAGCAGCAAAATCAACGCATTTCTTAATAATAACAACTCTTCTGCCTCTTTCCTTTCTTTTTATATATTAAGGCAGACTTCTTATTTGTTCACCATCTGTCTATATTTCTGAGATGAGGTATTATGTACACTATTTACATTATTCGAACTATTGTCCGTATCTTTGTCGCTATATTTATTACAACGTTTTGGCCTTTCATTATCTGTCTATATTTCTGAGATGAGGTATTATGTACACTATTTACATTATTCCGACTATCGTTCACATCTTGTTGCCATATTTATTACAACGTTTCAGTCGTCATGCCTCCGGCCTTCTTCAGATGGTTGGAATGTCGAATTGAACCCTTTATTTCGCTCACTGGGGTAGACTGTTCTAGTTCCACGTCAGGTATGTCACGTTCTGCTTTCCCTTGTCTCCCTTTCTTAAGATTACTCACACCAATTCCCATCTACTTACAGATGGATGTATTTTGGCTTTTAAAGAACAAATTAAATAATAAAAAAAACACACAGACAGAGGAAAATGGTGATTTAGATTTTATACATACATACATGCATGCATGCATACATACATAAATACATACATACATACATACATATAGAGGGTGAGTCAAAATTATGTTAACACTAGTATGAGAGGAATCATGTATTCAGAGTTTGCTGAACAGACTCCACCTGTCCACCAGCACGATTGATGCACAAAAATCAACGAACAGCAAAATTAGGTGCCTTGACACACAATTCACAGGGAATGTTTGATATTACACCTTTTATTCTGTCCTTGAGTTCTTCGATGTCTCTAACTTTTTTTTGCTATAAACGCGATCCTTTATCAACCAGAAGTCACAGGGAAATGTGTTGGCCATGCCTACGGTCCGCCATGATTTATCCAGCGATTTGGGAAACTTTGATCAAGACAAACGCGAACAGTACGGGAAAAATGGGGCGATGCACCATCCTGTTGGAAATACCCTGCTCGTCTGATTTGTAGAGGTATGTTATCAATGGCAAACTCTTGCAGCATTTGTAAGTATTTGCAGTCACCGTTGTAAAGATATATGGGCCAGTTACACCCCGTGACTTCTGGTTATGCAACATGATAAAGGATCGCGTGTATAGTAAAAAAAAAGTTAGAAACATCGAAGAAGTCAAAGACAGAATAAAAGGTGTAATATCAAACATTCCCCGTGAAATGTGTGTCAAAGAATCTAATTGTATTGTTGATCGCTAGTTTTTGTGGAGCAATCATGCTGGTGGACAGATGGAGACTGTTCTATAAACTCTGAATAAATGTTGCCTCTCATGCTAGTGTTAACAAAATTTTGAATCATCTTCTCATACTAGTAATTTTGATTCATTCTGTATATATATATATATATATATATATATATATATATATATGTGTGTGTGTGTGTGTGTGTGTGTGTGTGTGTGTGTGTGTGTGTGTATGTAGAAGGTAAAAAATAGGAAAGAACACGTTAGGTAAATAATCCAGGGTTCTTTAGTATTTTTGTTTTATATATATATAAATGGTGTTTCATTAAGACGGATTATATATAAATGGTGTTTCATTAAGACGGATCAAAGTCAGCAGTAAATAAGTCAGTGGTATTGGCAAAAATTTATTTATTTCTCTACTGGATCATGTTATTTAAGTCATGAGAATTATGTGTGAAAAATAATTCGCCAAAATGTCCGGCAAATCTGAAAGAAAAAGAAAAAAAAATCATTAGACGCTTAAGCTTAATTCACATCATTTAAAATCGGTCCAAGTTATTAGAACACCCTTATGATATATATATATATATATATATATATATATATATATATATATATATATATATATATAACACAGAAAAAGAAAGTTGGATTTGGATTAAATAAAAGGAGATAACCTGAGATATTTAAATACGTAATTCATGTGAAAATGTTAACCAATTTAAGGAGCATCATAATTACAAAATGCATATTAATTTTATTAGACGAGAACATGAAAAATAAATAGGTGCAGATAGGTTCGCCTATCGCCCAGTTCACAAACCTCCCCGATCTTTTTATCAAGAGAAGAGGTTTATCCTTTGTAAACCATAGGTGTTCTCTGTGTGTGTTGAATGAACAAAAATGACTGAGCAACTGTCTGCAACAGGGATTAACTAGACACCTTAGCAGCCGGGTGTGCTCGAAAAACGAGTAGCGGCAATTTACATACATATATATATATATATATGTGTGTGTGTGTGTGTGTGTGATAAAAATATAGTTTTAAGTTATGCTCCATTTATGGGTAAAAATACTCAATGACAGGGACAGAGCGTGTGTAAATATCAATATAAAAGTGGACACTGAGGTCAACTCCAAGCGTCTGTTTCGTAATCTTCAGGCCATATATATATATATATATATGTGTGTGTGTGTGTGTGTTTGTGTGTGTGTGTTTGTGTGTGTGTGTGTTAAATTTAATAATTTCTATACATACGTGTATTATTACTGTATATGCCAATAGATAAATGTACTAAGTATCGATTATTTAATTCATCGCTTGACCTTTGAATTGGCAGTGTATCCCAATCTTATAAAAACGATTTACGTCAAACGTCCAATAATTTCAATGGACAATACTTTTGGCTCTTTCTTACCCACTCCAATGGCAATCGATTTGATAAAATTGGCTTCTTTCTGTTACTCTTGACGCTTCTCTATGGACAAGCGACTTGACTCGTGTATAAGCGCCATTTTTTCCATTCGAATATATATTTGGGAGAAAATAGCAATGAAGCAGAAGAAAAAAAAAGCTGAGTGGTTCTTTGTACCTCGAGGCAAGATTTTATTGTACAGCTTATTAAAATTGTATTTTATTTATTTATTTTTGCTATTGGTTTCTTATTTGCTTCTTAGATAAACAAAAAATTTAGGCATATACACTTCTTGTAAGTAATGCTTACACTGTCAATACATTTCTTTCAATAGCGTTATAAATTAAACTCAGTTTCTATAGTAAAATCTTCAGCTATTTGCATATCATAACTCTATGCTAGCATTCACGTTTGCCTTAATTCCTGACCATTGTCAATGCTTTTGCAATGACTATATAAACTGGGTGCGAAAAATCTCAAACAAATTTGAGCTGTTTTAAAATACTTTTTTTTTTTGGAAGGAGGCACAGTGAAGTAATGGATAGCAGCTTGGATTGAGGAATCGGAGAGCCGAGTTCGAATTCCAGTCGAATCCACTGCATTACGTGCTAATACCCTTGGGAAAGTTATGAATCCTCTTCTTCCTTGGATTGCAACTGGTCTACCAGAAAGAAATGGTAACCTACTGCGGGAAAATAATCTGCTTCGCCAGTCATGTATCGAAAGATACATGATCGCCTAAGTATATATCACGCTTAGGTGAAACTGACTGAAGGAATTGTTACTATGACATTAAAAATATTTGGTTTGTAATGTTGATTTGCTATCTTCTTTCATTGTTGACGATGAGTAACTCCAGTTGTTTTGTTATCACTAATGTGCACTCAATATAAGATTCAAGGGCCACAATGTATAAAGGGTTACTGAATGAAGTGTTTTCAAAATAAAGCAAGACCCTAATCCAGTTTTTCACCGACTGACCGGCCAATAATTATGCACGTTGTGTTGCGATTCCCAGCTCTTCAAGAGACATGGTGGGAAAGTGACTGAAGCCAAGATGCCAGGACAGATAACATTGTAGATTCTTCTTTCGATTTTATCAACAATCTCTTAATAATTTACAGAAGTACCAGACCAGATATGACAGCAATATTTTATGCACAAACATATATATATATATATATATATATATATATTAATTTAAAGAAAAATAGACTGCTTTAAGGTTCCATTGTTATAATTTATTTCACCAGAGATTTTATTTTTCTCTGGATCTTCAGACTTCACTTTCAAGGGTGAAAAATGAATTTAAAATTTAAACTTTTGAAGGGCAGTATTAAGCTCCTATAAGGTGACATAGAGGGTGGTGAGGGATAGTGTGAGAGACATGGTCGAAATTAGAGAGGGAAGGGAGTGGTTTAAAATTTATTTTTATTAAAATACTTAATATTGAGGAGGAGGAGTTCAGACATTGACCTATTTAATCGGTCAACTCACCGGAAATGATCTGGGGAAAAAGAAAAAAGAAAAAAAGAGGTAAAAAGAAAACGAGGGAGGGGGAGTAAAGAGATAAGAAATAAGAGATGGACGTTGGGTTTTGAAGGAAGAAGAGGGGTGGTATAGCTTGATGTTTGGACAATTTAAAAAAACACAGAATTTATCGTCTGATAGTAATTTAAGTGTTTAAATACTCAACAAATAAACTAGATCTAATGCTTAATAGTAATTTAAATATATAACTTCTCCGCAAATAAATTAAGGATTTAACATAAACTGAATAATATTTCAATAAACAAATATAACAATAAAAATAAAGTTACTAATAGTAATATTTTAATATTGAGAATGACGGTTACGGTAAAATCGTCTTTAGTTAGAGTCTAATGTATGAATTTAATCCGAAGCTATTTTTAGATGAGTAATATTTCCTAATTAAAGTTTAAGTTTCAAATCAAGGAAGTAAATAAATATATATATATATATATATATATATATATATATATATATATATATATATATATATCATTAAAATTATTTTTAGCGGATACCATATTTTAATTAACTTCAAGTTAAGTTAATAAATCATAATCGATTATTTATATATATATATATATATATATTATATATGCATATATATATATATATATATATATACATATATATATATATATATATATATATATATATATATTTATATATATATGCGTGTGTGTGTATAGCTGACTACTCGTATTCGAGGATACACGTCTACTAGGTTGGCTAGCCAATCCCTATTGCAGATGCTTTCTCAGGCACATTTGTGATTGTTCAACACCCACAGAGCCAACTTGTGGTTTATACTGCAACTATACTGAGCAGACCTTAATTACAGTTTCTGGTAGCGTGATCCACATTCTGAACAAAGCCACGGTCAGGATGACTTGTGACTTCGTGGTAGCACAACAGTTATCGACGACCGACAGAGGTACTGTCTACGTAATTTCATTCAGAAATCAGGCACTTTCCCAAGGTGCGACATGCTGGGATCGCCGTCTCCAGTCCGATAACATGACCAATCGACCACAGGTCTGATGCTCAGAAAGCAAAAGTTCAAACCAGTCCGCCACGTGTCCATATAAATACAAATATAGATAACTATACTCGTTTCGAAAAACCTTCGAATTTTTGAGTTGCCAATAATCAAATCAATCTCGAGGGAAAAAAAGGTTTTCAAAAAAGAAAGAGCTAGAAACATGAAAGTCTGTTGAAAAAAAATCGCACTGATACAGGTTTAAAGCCCCCCCAAAAAACCTTCATGAGTAAACAACTAACTAAAAAGAGCTCAATACAACCGTAGAACAGACCTAGATAAACCTTGTGAGCCAGACAAACCTACCTAGGTTTCACCTAAACGGATCGTCAGGGAAAGCTGGGTAGGTTTGTCTGGCTCACTAAATTATATATATATATATATATATATATATATACGTGTGTGTGCGTGTGTTTTGTATTTATATATATATGTGTGTGTGTGTACGTGTATATTTTGTGTGTTTTTTATATATATATATATATATATATATATATATATATATATATATATATATATATATATATATATGTACATATTAGTGTATATATGTATATATATATTTATATATGTATCTTGTATATATGTGTTTGCATATATATATATATATATATATTTATTTGTATATATATGTTTATATATATATATATATATATATATATATATATATATATATATATATATATATATATATATATATATATAATCATTTATTCGAAAATTATAACAAAAAAATATTATAAAAATCACTACAAAAATAACCATTTTGTTTCAACACTTTTGATGTCTTCTCAAGTGATGGTGAATATATATATATATATATATATATATATATATATATATATATATATATATATATATATATGCATGTAATATATATACATACGTTCGTATAAACGCACAAAAGTTATATACAAACACACACACACATATATATATACATAGATACAGTAGTTCTGGTTATGACAATAAAATACATCCGATAGCATGACCTCTGATCCAGGGAATAGCGGTTTTGAGGAGCGTGGAGGCACATCTGATTATTGTTGTACCCAGGTCCACTCTGACCCGGAGTAGTCGCGCCTGTAAGGGTCCCAGCTATGGGCAAATACAGAAATCCTAACCAAATACAAAACACTATGAATGTATAAAAATATAATTTTATAGTGAAAGTACTGTCAATGCTTTTTTTGTAAAAAATACCAACGATAAATATTTATAGTAAAATTACCAACAATACATTTTAAAGCAGAATTAACAACAACACATTTTATAGCAATATGGCTAACAATTCATTTTATTTGTAGTTGAAGCCATAAAACTACGTTCAAAATATTTAGATTTCAGCATTAAATAACCCACAAAATCAATCAACCAAGTAACCAACATGAAAGAACTCGTTCATGAGATTAATCCATATCATATCCTACAATTTCTTAAAGAAATCTATCTGTATTCCAAAATATAACTTCAAAAAAACTACAATATAAAACACATACATCACCGCCTCTAGTAATTATATCCTCATGAACATGTACGTCCTGGGTATGACGATAAACTACGTCCAACAGCAAGGCCTCTGATCAGGAGGCTTTGAGGAGCGTTGAGCCACCTCTTAATTGCTGGTGTTCCCAGGTCCACCCAGACCCGGGGTGGTAGCACCTGTTAGGGTCCCAGCTATGGGCAAATAGTTAACCCCGAAATAGAAGTAAAAAGCATTATAAAAGTGTAAAAATAGTTTTTCATAACAGAAATACTTTATAAAAAATTATTAGCAGAAATAAATTTTTGAAGAAAAAAAAATATTACCAGCAATACGTTTTTGAAAAAATATTACCAGCTATACGTTTTTGAAAAAATATTACCAGCTATACGTTTTTGAAAAAATAATATTACCAGCTATACATTTTTGAGGAAAAAATATTAACAGAAATAGATTTTCGACAAAAAATATTACCAGGAAAAAAAAAATTGTCGGCATTAAATGACCCATTGAAGTTGATATGCCGTAAAACAAACCTAACCAAACGAACATATATATGCACAAAAGCTGAGTATCATCTACCATGTATTCAATTGTGAAAGCAGAATAACATATATCATATTTTAATTACTTTAAAGCTCCCAAGAAAATTAAATTTCACCATTAAATGACCCATAAGCTGTTGATATGCCGTTAAACAAACACATCAATCATATATATACAAATACACATTCACACATATATAAGTATACGTACATGCATAGATATATGTGTATATAGATATATATGTGTGTATGTAAGTTCGTTTGCGTGTATGTGTGTCTGGTGTGGAGGTACATGCGTGTATTAATATTATTAAAGTGATTTTTCCGAGAAAGATAATGGCATTTAATGATTTTTATACATGATTGAAGCGAATACCTTCACTGTAATGGCATTCGTTAGCGCATTCTACTTATCTTATTTGTCTATTTACTCAATAATATATGCGCTTTTCTACGTAGGGTTATTCGTAGACACGTTGACTCATGCAGTCGCCTGTGTAACGAACAAATCTCGAGCTTTGATGGAGAGGAAAAAAAAAACTAGAAATTACGTATAGCCATACAGAGGATCAATTTTGATGACACATATAGGCATTTATTTGTTTATTTATATGGGCGCGTAGTCGAGTGGTTAGCGAACCGGGTTCGAATCTCACCAGAGTCGATTTGTCAGGAAGGAGACTTTGTGATGTTATCGGTGTTGTCGGTCTGGAGTGGGGACGGACCCAACGTGCTGCACCTTTGGAAAGTGCCTGGAAAAAAACCATGCCACAGGTTGACCCAAGCCTTGTGAGTGAAATTGGGAAGACGGAACACTTGGGGCCGTCGATAGATGTGCTAGCACGAAGTCACAAGTCATCGTGACTGAGGGTTTGAATGTGCTGGGGTTCAGATTGTTGATCATTCTAGATAACACGCTCTCTCCCAGGAAATGTGACTAAGGTCTGCTCAGCAAAGTTGAAGTATAAACCACAGGTTGTCTATGTGGGTGTTGAACAAACACAAATGTGCCTGAGCGAGCGTCTGCAATAGGGATTGGCTAGCCGCCCTAGTTGACGGGTATCCTCGAATACGAATGGTCAGCTATTATTATTATTCGTATATTTACATTATTCGGACTGTTATCCTCATCTTCATTGCCATATTCACAACGTTTCGGCCATTGTACGTTTCGGCCTTCTTCAGGTGATTGGAATTTCGAACCGAATCCTTTATTACTTCTCAATTATTTCGCTTTACTCAACTTTCCAATGTTTTTGGTTCACCACTGTAGTTGAAGAGCAATGCGTTAATAGCAGTGGGAGCCACTGTTTTTAAAACTACCCTTTTCTCACGAGAACTCAACCGGATTTCTCGAGAGCATATATATATGTTTCGCTGTATTACAGCTCTTCAGTGTGGCTAGATGTCCGATTGCTTCAAGTCGGGATATGTGTGTCTATGTGAGTGTGTGTGTGTGTGTGTGTGTGTGTGATAAAAATATAGTTTTAAGTTATGCTATATTTTAATGGGCAAAATATGTAAATATAAAAGTGAACATTGAGTTCAATACCAAGCGGCGTTAATACCTGAACGCAATCTTCAATAGCGTGACGGGGTGCAACCCTCTTCAGGTTGGACTTGAATTCATAGTTCTTTTCTCATAGGCTGGTTACCACCTCAAGGTTAGAAAGCCCAGTCTGCTATACTATTCAACCCATAACTGGGGGTAGATGGAGTCATGCCTTTTCCAAGGGCATTAGTGCAAAGTGAACGAAACAAAATCGAGCGGGAACTTAATTCAGCACGCCTAATTCATTTTCCGCACCGATAACCATTATACCACCTGCGCCTAATATTTTGGGCACATACCGCCATGAAAACTGCGTATCCTTTCTCCTCCAGCTATTGGTCGAACAGCAGGACAGAAATAGTTCTATAGTCTTGGCAGGGCAACCAGACTAGGAGAAGGAGAAATCTGAAATCAAATCCAGCTTGAAAAGAGTTGATCTCCGCCATACTGTACACACCCACTGCTGCTAATGTTGCAGTACATGTGGTTCCTCAACGGCCCAAACAGATTACAGGACACGTGGTTGCGATTAATTATTTATGTGCCTATTATAAGGTCGTTTACTTGTTAGTAATTCATCGAAAGTTCTTGTTGAAATTAACTGCCTAATGAATCTTTTCTGCGAAATTCAGAAGGTCTTCTGAAAATCTACAGTAAACTACGATTTTTAATTTTTTTAAAAAGAATATATTAAATATTTATTATTATTATTATTATTATTATTTGTTGATTTAAAGCTAGAGGGATGACTGTTAAAATAATCCACACCTCAAATTTATAGACAAATTCTACACATGCATGCTGGAATTTCTTCCTAACCAATAAAAATAGACGACTTCTCGGTCTCATCCGCCATTTTTTTTGTTCCTTTTTGTTTTAAAGTGAGTACGCTACAATCACGTGACTGTATCCCTTTTGCATGTGAACACTCTTCTTACTTTGTTAACGTTTTACCTTATTACTGTTGTTTTATTGAGTTTTAATATTTTTGCGTCGATATTTTTAGCTGAGTATTTACTATGCCCTGTAACTTTTCTTTCTTTTCTCATTGTTGATTTGGATTGTCAATTCCGTTCACTAAGCATTTTTACACTTTGCCCTGAACAATTACTCCACATTATTATTATTATTATTATTATTATTATTATTATTATTATTTCCTTTGATTTCTTTTGTCTACTCATTTTAATTCGGAACTTAGGTTAGAAATGGAATCATGACTTTTTCCACTGAGTATTTTTGTAGAAATATAAAAATAAAACAAGAACTAACACATTGCACATACATAATGTCCTTCGTAAGGTATGAGCTGTGTTTGTGCTATTATTATTATCTTACATACATATTTTTCTATCTATTTTTCCTATTTTTCTATCTATCTATCCATCTGTCTATTTATACACACACACACACACACACACACACACACACACACACATATATATATATATAGATATGAAAAATACCCGACTGATGGCAAAAAGGTTAGGCTTCGATCTTGGCTTGAGGCAATCAGATATCTATCCACACTGATAAACTGTGATACAGCGAAACAGTCTGTCTGTGGATGACACACACACACAAAAACACACATATATATATATATATATATATATATATATATATATATATATATATATATATATATATATATCCAAACAAGTTTGATTAAGAAAACCGGCAAGTTTTGTCTGTTTAATTTTGTATTGTATTATCCATTTTTCGAATGTTGGAATCAACGTTGTACATAAACCATCCGAAGTTCATGGTTGTATTTTTTCTTCAAGTACATTCAACCAGACATTTTTCAAGAACCAATGTGTTGTCTGCGAAGCAGGCAGAATTCTTTTGTCTACATCCCGGTATTCTTTGGAAAGCCGAACATTTGAAATACTCCAAGGTAACGTCAAATTTAAGTCATTGGGAGCGAGACCACACCAAAAAGGACGTGTTTTTTTTATCATTATGAAACTGATAGTTCTTTTTTATGTGCCGTTACCTCAGGATGAAGGCGATTATGGCTCTCCACAACTTTCTGACCTTTGTAGCTCTTAATAAATATTGTCTTGTTGTTTCTTCTAAACCCTGCTCCTATGTTCACAATCTATCTATCTATCTATCTATCTATCTATCTATCTATCTATCTATCTATCTATCTATCTATCTATCTCTCCCCGGG
>CAHIKZ030000657.1:1962500-1965000 GCA_903632075.3 Acanthosepion pharaonis
CACATATATATGGAATATAAAACAAGAAGATAACAGTGACCCCTTTTTGAAATGAGAAATATTTAAAAAAAAATGCCATAGATATAAGACAGGTGTCACCTTTTGTTCGTTATGTATGGAGGAAAAAATAGCTTTCGCTACCCATAAGGAACCGAAAAATTTATTAAATCGAAGATCAGAGATTCTTAATAAGTATATGCATAGAAAAGCCTGGTTATTAGAATAGAGGGTTGAGTTTTTTTTCACACACACACACACACACACACACACATATATATATATATATATATATATATATATATATAGAGAGAGAGAGAGAGAGAAAGAGAGAGAGAGGAGAGAGTGAATATCGTTTAAAGCACACTCACATGTTATAACTTACATTTATTAAGCCTGGCTTGGTTTGAGTATAGGGTCACAAATATTTGACACTCAGTGAGAATCGAATTCACTACTCACTAATAAAGCCTTCTAACCATTATTCGATACCGAGACGCACCATATGTTTAAATTGATAGCTTGACAGTTCCATGCTAGAATGTGTATGATTGGATGAGTTCATTTTTGGAATTGGTGGGCGTGATCTAGAAAGATCGCTGAAAGAAAACGTTGCTATCATGTTAGAAGCGGAAACAATTATAAGCAAATAAACAGTCCCCCCACTCCAAAATAAACCCCCAAAATACAAATGTCGTTTCAAAACCAGCTCGTTTAGCTTTACTTACTACAGAGAATAGCAGGCAAACTCATTTACTTAGATAATAAGTATAAATATCACAGAACATTTAGTACCTTAAGGGATACACACTTTCCGGAACATATTTGAAATCTCAAAATGAGTAAGTATCTACAAAGTTCAAGCAGTTCATCTGCTTTTAGAATTAGAGAAATCTTTGAAATGTTGAAGTTAATCCTTATCTGAGATGGGAGCGGATGTGCATGTAGCGTAGTGGCTGTGGATTAGGATGGTGGTTCTAGTATCTTGGATTCAAATTCCGACCGACGTCGCGGCTTTCGCTTATTTACAAATTCCCTTAGGACAGTATGAATCCATCACTTCATAGATCAGGATAATGACAGGTTAGATTGTGCTCTCTAGCCTCGTTTGGCAACTAGTTTAGGAGAAGAACCACTCTAAATCCCAAACCGATTGTGCGTGTGGCACAGTCCTGTAAAAATCTACTTGCAACTGAAAAAAAAAAAAATCAGCGATGCGTAGCATGTGTGAGGCTGTGACGCTATATATATATATATATATATATATATATATATAATTATTTATTTAAAATATGATTCCAACACGCTACATAAGAGGTCTCATGTTTCAAAACAAGAGCCGAATAACGAGTTCTTTCCTATTTTCTATATATTTTCACACACACACACACACGCACACACACACACACACATATATATATATATATATATATATATATATATATATATATATATATATATAATATATAAGCTTTTTGGTGTCATTATTGAAGGACGAGATAAAATTGCCGTGTTGAGACATATTTCTTTTATTTCCAAGTACTTTCGACATATCAATGTCATCATCAGGATATTGTATATTAATTTATTGTAATAAACTTTACCCTGATGATGACATTGATATGTCGAAAGTACTTGGAAATAAAAGAAATATTTTGCAATACGGCCATTTTCTCTTGTCTTTCAATAATGACACCAAAAAGCTTATCCGCAAATATGAAAAGATCTTATCGAAAATAAGTAGACAGAACATGTCTAAACTGCTCAACGGGACATGTCTTAATGAAAATATGCTTCCGAAATACACACACACACACACATATATATACGCATGTCTTAATTATTTTTGTTTTTTGTTTTTTTAGTGGGGGGTTACGAATTGGTCAAACCCAAACTCAAACAAAAACATTGTTTTCAATCGTTATGAGTCTATCGATTGAATAGAATTTTATTATAAACAATTGTCTTGTAAATGGAATTTTTAAAGCATTCTGAATGTAAAAATAAAGGAAAAAGTGTGCAAGACAATAAGAAACACTACCTGCCAAAAAAAAAAGTGAAGTTTTGTTGAATCGGTTGAAAAATTTAGAAAATCCGATCCCATATATAAACGAACACAGACACATACACACAAACAACCTGGGTTTTATAATAAGTATAACTCGATATGAGTTGTCCCCCTTCCATTCTTGCGACAGAATAGTGTTTTATCGTGTTTTCAAATTGATTTCGTGCAAAAACAATTGTGTTTTTCCCATTTTTGGCGCTGTCAGAACCACCGCAAGGTAATTTTACATAGTCCTGTGATTTTTTTTGTTGAAATCGGTTGAAAAATATAGGAAATCCGATCAATATATAAACGTACAGACACACACACACACATACACACGTACAATCTGCGTTTTTATAATAGTAATATATATATATATATATATATATATATATATATATATATATATATATATATATATATGCTTTACTACTACTACTACAATTTAATAAC
>CAHIKZ030000657.1:1970000-2010000 GCA_903632075.3 Acanthosepion pharaonis
CGCACTTCTTTTATTGTGTCAATTATTGATATTTTTCGTTATTTTCTGTTGAATATTATTGTTATTTAGCAACGTTTCAACTGCTGTGTCTTCCGAACTTCAGGTGCCTGTTGACCTGGTCAACGAATTTTAAATTGAACCCCTTATTTAATCTGCAAAGCCAAATTGCTGTCAATCCCCCGCCAATGTCTCTGGATATCTCGACTTGTTCCTTATAGTACTGCTCAGTTTTTGCCAGCACCGTTTTCACTGATTCTGAATCTGTATTATCCGACCCCTGGGATTGAACTCACGATTAATCTGCCAACAATTTCACGAACAAATGTCTTAATCGTCAAGGCTATCGTTTCGACATTTTTTGACGTTAGATTCATTTTTTGAGTAAAACATAAGTTTCTTTCCCTTAACAAACATTTCATTGACGTACAGTCCCTTTATTTAATTACACACCTTATACATACTCTCGTCAATCTCATGTAAATGTCGATCATTCATTTATTTATTTTTTTATGTTGCCTTTTGGATTTCTTATATTCTTCAAGTGTGAGATGAATCCTGTCGTTGAAACTCATGTTAAGACAAACGAGTCAATTTAAACAACATACATTTCCTTTAAGAATCGTTAAAAAATCCGTTTCATAAACTGAGTCCCGATAAACTTTAATATCCATGCCAAGCGTAGAATTATATTTTTATTGTCATTACACCATTTTACGGCGAAACGTAGGTGATTTTAGCTTAAAAATATATATTAAAAATATCACACACAGACACACACATACACTGGGAAATACATACATATATATATATATATATATATATATTTGTAAAAATAAAAATATCTATAAGAACACCGGATTTTATATCTTACTGTTCTTTCTTTTTATTTATATATATATATATATATGTAATCCCAAGGTGGATGAAATCCTGAGAGTTCAATGTAAATCTAGAGCTAATATATTTCATTTTTCGTTTCATTTCATTTTTGGAAAGGGCTCTGGTGAAATAAATTATTATAATGGTACCATAAAGTGGTTTGTTTTTCTTTTATATATATATATATATATATATATATATATATATATATATATATATATATATATGTATATATATATATATATATATATATATATATATATGAGAAAACGATATATATTTTTAGATATCAAGATCAATATTGCGTAAAATGTATATAAAACTTTAAAAGTTTACTTGTGACGAGTTTCATGCTTCAGGACTTCATAGGAATAAATTTGCTATGTTGGTACGATTACAGATGCCCACGAACGTGGGATACTGGGAATTATATATATATATATATATATATATATATATATATATATATATATATATATATATATATATATATATTCAACTATTTATTCGAGTCAGATGAAATTAGTATTGAAATACAATAGCTTTTTAATTATTACTTTAAAAAAATAATTTCACCCAGGCAAGGTGATAAAACACTCAGAAGCAAGCAATTACTGAGAATGAAAAAAAGTGAGAAGACATTAATGGGGAGAATGGACGATAAACGGAAAATGTTTTTAAAAAAGACAGAAGAGTCCGATTGACGTTGCATTTAAATTTACATTACGTCTATAGTACTTATCTTTGATATTACTTCATAAAATTTCGGCCGATGTGCAGTCCGGCCTTCATCAAATGCTTTTGAGCTGAGTCATGTTGAAGGAATTTCTTGCTAAACTTTTATTTAATCCACGTGGGGATACTTCCTCTTGTTCATCATTAAAGTACTATTCCGTTATTCTTTGTCCTGTTTCCACTAAATCTAGTTATGCACTACTTATCTCAGGAATTGAACTCGCACTTACTATGTCATCAAATTCACAATGCTTTACTCCAATCGGTTATTGCCCCGTGGAAGTTTAGAATTTCAATCAATTCTATTATTTCAAAGTCTCTATTAAATCACTTTTTTCATAGGAAAAATTTGAAATATTTAAAATATTTCATATAGATATATTATCTATAGAAAATAATATTGTAAAGTCCACTATATTTTATATGAAATAATGCATACTTCTGTCTTTTATATAATGATACATTTATGTAATATTTTAAGGTTGATAGATAGATAGATAGATAGATAGATAGATAAGCATATCACGTGAGATAAATACAAAAATTGGACAGTAGAGAGAAATGAACGGAATTAGATATATAGATAGATAGATTATATACATATGTATATGTGTGTGCATGTATATATATACATAGATAGATAGATAGATAGATAGATAGATAGATAGATAGATAGATAAACAATATAATGAGTGAAAGAAACTGAATGAAATAGCTAGCTAGCTAGCTAGCTAGATAGATAGATAGATAGATAACGATATATTTTTATATATCCAGATAAGTATTGGGGAAATTGTATGATAAACAGGAAAAGGTTTACTTGTGACGCGTTTCGTCCTTCAGGACTTCATGGGACTAAATTTGTTATGTTCGAAGAACTACACATGCGCACGACACGAGGGGGTACTTGGAATTTTAGGGGTTTTTTTTTATTTAGCCGAATTCATTTACAGTCTTTTTCTTTTTCTTTCCATCACTTTTGTAAATAGGCATTCCTCATTGAGATATTACAACTTCTGTCAGGAAATATTGAAATGTTATATGAGCCAGGACACAAAATTATTGTAGATAGATAGATATACTTGTACACACACACATACACACACACACACACACACACATACACACACACACATATATATATATATATATATATATATATATATATATATATATATATATATATATATGTATATATATGCTTCCTTGAATATGTTTGTACATACATATATATACATATGCATATGTATATATATGTATTTGATCCTTTTTGTATATTATTTTATACTTAAGTTTGTTATAATTAACTTTAAATAAGTTTATAATATGTATGTAAATAAATATATGCCATTTTATAGAAATACAAATATATTTTTATCAATTATATATAATAATACATATTTTATTTGTAAATTTCATTAGGTAAAATATAATCTGATATAAAAATATTATATGCATCAGTCCAATAGTGAACAAACATTTGACAAGATGGAAAACTCTATAGTGAAGCTTTTAGTTCTAAGAATAAATTTCTTTGGATGGCATAAGAGTTTTATAAATAGAATTAGTCTTATATAAGAAAGTCGAGGAAATGGACGAGCGATGACTTACGTCGAAACGTTGAAGATATAAGGACACACAACATATAAATTAGAATTATGACACTCGATAAAACTAAATTTTGAAACAACATATCTCATTGTGCTTTGGATCGCCTTTATCATTTATCATTATTTTTTGTTGTTGGTTTTTTAATCATTCCAATTTGCATCAAAAATAATCTTGTAAATAAAGGAGGTTTATTGTTATTATATACGGTACTTACGAGCACTAATGGGTATGTCCCAATCCTCATAAATACGTTGGACACTATTGTAAGTGGAGAGAATATGCTGTCGTAGTTCATCACTTGCAGTGGTTTACCTACTTAACGCCGCTGGCGAGTATTGTATTTTGTTGATGCTATAAAGATTACCGTTTCATTTCCAAACTCCGTTTTGGTTATTCCTCATTCAGTAACCCTTCCTAGGTTACAACAATTGTATAAGAGATTTCTGAAATTGGTACACTTTCAATACATTTTGCATCTTTATAAATGTCTTTCTTTTTTTATATGAACCGCATTCTTTAAGTCGTAATTATGGTCAAACCTAATACGATGAATGACGAATGTATTTGATGTATTGCTTTGTAAAAGATCCCGCTTATGTTCATAAAATATTTCACTTAAATTAGTACATGTTTCACCACTTCATTACATATTTTGTCTATTACCTTTATTTCATGAACGTTCGTTTTGAGTAAATGAAATATTTATCTTTTGTACATCACGAACGTAAATAGACCTATAATTAAATTTCATTTCATTATTTTAACTTTTTATTAAATACAAACCGACGTAGAAAAAGTGTATATATACATACATACATGGATATATATATGTGTGTGTGTGTGCGCGCGTGTGTGTGTGTGTAATAGATATATATACATTGTGAAGCAAAAGCTACCTTCAAATAAATTATATAATCTAATAATTGTCAGTTCATAGAAAGAGTTCGCTAACTTTGGTGCTAATGTAGAATACTTGAGTTGTAAGTGTCGCATATGTTTATCAAGGTTAAAACATATGCCGGGTTGGTAAAAATTATAATACTGTTTTTTGTCATTTTTTTTTTTTTTTAATAAAGAAAAAAATAATTTTTTCTACAATCCTTTTACCCCTTTTTTATAGGATGAAGAGAGAAATGAATTTCCATACAGTTCTTTCTTTATCCTTTTTATAGGATGAAAAAGGACAAAATTATCTTTTTGTTCAATTGTTTTTTCCTCCTTTTTGATTGGGTAAAAAGAGAAAAATTCATCTTTTTTCCATGAATTCTTTTTTTTACTTTTTTCCATTGGATAAATAGAGAAACGAATTTTGAAAATAATTTTCTACAAATTCTATTCATTTTTTTATTAAATAAAGAGAAAAAATAAATTTTATAATTTTTCTACAATTTTTGTTTCTCTTTTTCTTTTCATTAGATAAAGAGAAAAATAATTTTTATCTTTTTCTACCATTTCCTTTTTCAACTTTTTATTGGATAAAAGGAAGTAAAATTATCATTTTTTTCATTGAATGAAGACAGAAAAGAATTTTAATCTTATTCTACAACCTTTTTTATCTCTTTTATTTATTGGATAAAAAAAGGAAATATTTGTTTATATTTTTCTACAAATTAATTTTCTCCTTTTTTTCATTGGATAAATTGAGAAACGATTTTTTATCATTTTTCTACAATTCCTGCTTCTCTTTTTTCATTGGATAAAAAGAAAAATAATTCTAATCTTTTTCTACAATCCTTTTTCTCTTTTTCTTCTTGTTACCTTTTATTTTCCTGTAATGTTTTCTCCTTTTATTGTTTGGTGTATAATATTGTTCATCAGTTTTCCTCTTTTTTGTTTCTTTTGTTGCCTCATAGCTTTAATATATAGAGGTAGATAAATAAACTCGTATATTAATGATAAAGCATTTACTTCCCACGACAAATATTTATTTTTCAAAGTAATTTCCTTCGTTGTTAAGGCAAAAAACGTCACACTTCTACATTATTAATTATTATACATTTAATATCATACAAGAAAATCTATACAATATTCTTGTTAGGATATAGACTTATTGATTAACTGACATCATTTATGAAGGATTACGGAATAAAGATTTAACTCTGTACGAAAATTTATTTTTCATATTGAATAATTTCACAACATAATCTCTTTCTTGGACTTAGTTTAGAGGTAATTAATCCTATAGGTCGAGTATTATACAATGAAAATTTCAGATTGAAATTCAGTAAATAAATATGTATAAGGCTGCAAATTTATTCATCCAACCATATATATATATATATATATATATGTGTGTGTGTGTGTGTGTGTGTGTGTGTGTAGACCTGGAAACGCCTAACAAAGGGAGATGAAACGAGTTGTCTGCAAAAAGCTTTTACACTTTGTTTCATTATCTCACGCACGCGCACACACACCTACATATCTATATATATATATGTATATATATATGTGTCTGTGTGTGTGTGTGTGTGTGTGTGTGTGTGTGTGTGTGTGTGTGTGTGTGTGTGTGTGTGTGTGTGCACGTGTTTGTACGTACTATTGACAGAAAAAGAAAAATATCTCATTGAAATGATGAGGATAAGCACAGTAAAAAATTATTACTGAGACATTAGGTATATAATTCCCCAAATTTTACTCAATAATGTCCCCCCTGAACAATAATGTCCCCCTGGACACACGGCCCAGTTGATAAGAGCCTTGGTTGATTGATTCAAAAATCTCTGACAACAGTAGAGAAAACAAAAAGAGAATTGAGTTATCAAGGGAAATTAAAACTTAAACTGAGGTATCCAAAGGCAAGGCACATGGTACTAGAACAATCTACCCCTATGGACTAAATAAAGGATTTGGGTTATTATTAGTGGACACCCATATTTGAGTAGATGCTCCGTTTATTTATTAAACGGTAGGATACGAGCCAGTGTGCTTTAAGCCTGACAAATTTGAATAGTGCTTTTAAACACAGATTTTTTTCCCTGGCTCTCGAAATAGACATATCTGGCTTAGTTTCGGTTGGATTTAGAAAGGGCTAGACTGAACGTGACCAACCCCTGAAAACCACAACGGCGGAACAGGATGTCTACACGATCTCAATAGCCAAGCCGGTGAAAGAAGGCAGAACCAGTCGGGCTGGCGTAACCAAGGCGGACAGGCCGATTCAACCAGGTTTGCCAGATCTCGCCTGTCTCAATCTCCTTTGAGCGAGAGGGAGAAGCTTCTGGCCAAGTGTGTGGGTTTTTCCGTCGCGCGGAATTGGCCACCAAAATCAAATTCACGCGAATGACTCTATTTGATTCACAGCCATCTCCACCACTAGGCGGATGGGGTGAGAAAGGGAAAGAATGATCCCGATGCTCGGATACGATCGGGTGCCAACAACAGCTGGATTTTCTTTTTTCTTTTTTTTTTTTTTCACCCCAAGAAAGGCGGGAAGCCACTAGCACGCAAAGGGTTACAGTGAGAGCAAATAGGAGTGATAGAGAAAAGGACGAGGAGAAGGATAGGGGATAGATCAAGGTATCTGGAGACGTCGTTTGATATTACATTTGAATAGTTGGAGATTATAGCTATCAGGGAAACAAGAAATGGGGAGGGAGTTCCTCAGGCGAGAGGTGCGAGACATCAATAGCTTCATTGAAGAGACGGCTACATTTAACAGTTTCGACAGTGAACGGGTGTGAGCGAGATGCCAGCCTAGTTGAACGCTTAAATTCATGAAGTCTGGGAACAAATGAAAGCAGCTCATCGGAGCAGTTACCGTGAAAGTATTTATAAATAACACAGAGGGGGCAACGGCTGGTCTGTGAGAGAGCGACTGCAGACAAGATGCCAGATCAGGGTCAATTAGATTGCATATCCGTCTTTGGATTTTATCAAGGACCTTGAGACAAACAGAAGGGGCTCCAGACCATCTATGGCAGCAATACTCCATGCAAGGGCGAATGGTTGATTTGTAGATTTGAAGGATCGACTCCGGCGAGAAAAATTTCCTGGCGGGGTACAGGGAGCCAACTTTCCTTGCGGTGGACGAAGCTATTGCTTCAATGTATTTGTTCCATCTCAGGTCAGCAGACAATGTGAGACCGAGCAGTCGTAAAGAGGTGCTCTCGTGGAGATAAGTGTCAAACCATCAAATTCATAATTAACTTCCAAATTGTTCACATATTCTGTCCATGCTATTCCCGACAGACAATTAATTTCGATATGTTAGGCTCATCATTCCAAGAATTATTCAAAATTGTATATATATATATATATATATATATATATATATATATATATATATATATAATTAGCATTTTCATACCAAGTGCCCTTTGATCTCCCTCTGGATTATGCATAGAAACTATATCTACAATCAGCTTCCAATATGTGTGTATGTATGTGGGTGGAATTCGGAATCCTTCTACTTCTTTTGTGGCCCAAGTCCTTTCTGCACGCAAGCAACCATAGCCTACCATATCTTTTTGTGTTTTATTCCTTCAAGTAAGTTTTTACTCTTTACTATCCTTATTCATCCTCGTTCTGTCATCCACGCTCTTTCCAGCCACTCTACCTTCAATATGCCTTGTGAGGGTTAAATTCTCCAGGCCCCTCTTCCTCATTATGCGTCCCAGAAATTTCACCTGTCTCTTTCTTATTGCAGTTTTCTTATGACTTCCTCATTGTTCACATGTCCATCCTGTTCTTAGCATTTATCAGTCGAACCGCATCTAAAGTCTCTTTTTCATCTGTGAGGAGAGTGTCCAAAATTTCCTATCTCTTAATACTTTGTTATGTTTCTGAAAGGCATCTTTCCCTATTCGTATGTGTCATCTGATTTCGATGTCATTACTTTCTGTCGTCTGTTACGTAGATATTTAAATTTCTGTACCAATAGGTAAATCACACCTTGGGCTGCCTTTTTTGCTGACGACCATTCTGTCTTCTTACTATTAATAGCCAATTCTTCTTGATTTCCTTGTCTAAGAGTCCTTTCCTTCTTGAGTTTACCATCAAAATAGTATCTCATTTCTTCAGGATTATGTTGATAATAAATCCTCAGAGCTCTTAGAGTTTTCCTTGGATCATCTAGCTGCATAAACTAAATAAATCCGATGAGAAAACGAATGTTATACTTGAAATTGTTCAATGTTTTAGTGGCATTTAGCATGTGAGTTCGTTCAAAGAGCATTCAGTATTATTCTTGATCTTTCTATGTTCCTTGTCCTTTCGGGATGTCGGCGATTACGACTCTCCACAACTTCCTATCTTTTGTTGTTTTAAGTAACTTTTGACTCTATAATCTCTCTTTGTCCCTGTTCTGCTATCCATTCGCCTAAACTCGTTACGTAGTTTACCTTTGCCTCCCTTGCCATTAATATATCTTGTGAGTGTCGACTTCTCCAGATCGTCTTTCTTCATTGTATGTCTCAGAAATTATAGCTGTCTTCTTTTTATTACATGTACAAGTTTCCTCGTTTTTATTATACTTCCTAATTATTCACATGTACTGTCTATGCTATTCTTAGCCTTCGTTGTTTTCCATATTGCTTCACGTTACTTCTTCTTCAGTTGACCAACAATCACAGCCATGCATGAGGTTAGATATTACATAGAGGTTCATTATTGTATTTTTTAACGATATTTTCCTCTGTCTTACTATATAAGGACATGCGAAAATATAGTTCGTATTTTCCTTAATAACCGGGAAATTTGCAGCTCAAGACAAGGACTGCTAAATCCTATGATCAAAACAACAAAGACGGGGATACTGGTCAAAATAAAATCATGGAACAAAGGATATTAGCATCAGATAAAATAGTCGTTATAATTTTAATTCGATTTATATTTAAAATTTTGTATTGTTGAACAAAAAGACAATTATAATTATGTTATGATACGAAAGCCACTAAGACTAAATTTCGAAAAAAATAATTGTATTGCTTTTTTGTTTTAATGTTTATAGGAAATATGTTGGTCGTCTTTAAAATAGGAAGAGAGAATAATATCGAGCTACAAAGAGAGAACAAAAGAAACAATGTGTGTGTGTGTGAAAAAGAGAGATATCGAATGAGGGTGAAAAAGAGTAAGCAAAAGAGAAAGAGATGCAAGAAAAGAGATAAAAAGAAGTAGAAAAGGAGTAAGATAAAAAAAAGAGAGAGAGAACGACCAAGATACAAGGGGAGAAAGAGAAGAAAATACTAACTTTTGCTCTCCTTCTAGTGAGAGAGCAAGATTGAAGAAGATAGAGAGAGTGGGAGAAGAAGAAGGAAGAGATAAAGCGATAGAAAGAGAGCAAGAGATGACGATTGAAAGAGGGAAAGAGCCAGATAAAGAGAGAAATAGAGAAGGGGAGAAGGAGCAAAAGAGAAAAAAAAAGACAAAAAGAGCTGCTGACAAAAAAAAAAGAGAAAGCGATAGACAGAAAGAAAAGGAGTTAGAAGAAGAGAGTCAAAGAAAACGTGACAGATAGCGAGAAATAGTGAAGAGTTACAGAGAGTAAAAAGTATATATATATATATATATATATATATATATATATATATATAGAGAGAGAGAGAGAGAGAGAGAGAGAGGGGAAGCAGAATTAGTGATGGGTTAGTGACGAAGTAAAGAAAGCAACATATTTTTTTTTATCTTTTAAGCAAACAGCTGACTTCGTTAGTGTCGACTTGAAATTCATGTCATTTTTATGTCGTTTTTTTCTCTTTATTTTTGTTTTTATTTTTCTCTCGAATTACAGAATCGAAAAAAAAAACTAAATTAAGAACTAAATTAAAAAATTTTATTTTTATATAATAAAAAAAATATTCTTCTTCAGAAACGAAATTTTCTTTTTAATTTTTTAGATTGCAATAAAAAAAAGAAAAAGTTAATAATTAATACGAATGATTCATTGTTTTTTTTTTATTTGCAACAGATAATGCGCATTTTACTGTTTGGGTTTTTTTAAAATTGTAATTACAATAAAAGAAGCCAGATGTTTTTATGAAGAAATTAACGATAAATGGCGAAAGCAGCAACAGAGGAACTAATTTAAAATATAGATATTATTCTAAAATTATTTATAATAAAATTCAGTCGTTACTCAAAAGTTTAGGTATCTTAAGTCGCGATATGGCTTTCTGAAACGAAAAACAAAATAAAAATCATGTTCTTTATTTCATGATCGAGTTCTTTATTTCTTGACTCATTTGTATTTTACGGCTTATCAACCCTTTATGGATTATTTAAAAACGAAACATATTTAAATAGTAAGAATAATTCTTTTTTTGCGAATGAATATTGCACTTTTTCCGGACAAAAGTTCTAGTATTTAATCCGTAGCTGGGAGAAGGATATAGATTCATACCTTTCCCAAGGGTATTTGTGAGTAAGTGAATGTAAAGAGCCCGACTGGAATTCGAACTCGTCTTCTTGATTTCTCTTGATCGAGTGAAATATCCGTTTGTGAAATATTTGGTGCCATACGGGAAACGCTTGGCTAACTTGATGATAGGGCATTTGTATCAATACGGTCATTCGTATTTAATTATCAGCTAACCTTCCATGGTTAGTGATTTATTCGTTTTTTACGACTTATCAACCCTTAGTAGGTTATTTAAAGCCAGAAAATATTTTTAGAATGTAAGAATTTTGTGGGGATGGGTAGCTAATAATGATTTAGCGATACACGTCTTACTAATTAACCCATAGCTAGGGGAAGAAGAGGTCGATTCATACCTTTCCCAAAGATATTTGCGCATTTGTGAATATAACGAACCCCACAGGAATTGGAACACGGTTCTCCGATTAACAATTACATTACACCACCCGCACACCCAACCTTACAGCATCTGGTATTCCCATGCGGTCATCCATCTAGGTACTGACTAGGCTCAGTGTTGCTTAACTTGAGTGATCGTATACCGAGATTTATCTTAAACCCACCCACACACACTGGGTGAGGTTGTGACATAAGGTCGGTTTTTAACGTAGGGACTCGTGTGTTTCCACTCGGTCCTCTGGTCTAAGCTGGTCTCAGCTTGTCTAAGCTGGTCAAAGCTTGTCTAAGCTAGTCTAAGCAGGTCAGAGCTTGTCCAAGCTAGCCATAGCCGGTCATACCACCACTATGGTACAGATGTTACGCAACGGTGGAGGGAAACGCTAGGGAGGAGAGAAGGCCTCTGGAACGGAACAGACACTAAAACCGCAATATCTACTCCGACGGGAAGAATCCCCTTCTCCTTCTCTGCCAATCCTTCCGGAAAAGTCCGGGGCGAGAACCCCTTCGGTGATCCTATCCTATGGGTATAAAAATTCCAAAATTCAAATACATACACTCCCGCGCACACACTCATACACATCGATTCATACACATCGACATACACATGGATATCCAGCTTGCGGCCCTTAACATCGGATAAGCATGTAACATATCGGTTACCTTCGCACTAATGATCTAGGGAAAGGCAAGAATCAATATTTTCTTCCCCAACCAAGCTACGTGGACTTTCTAGCCTTAACTGGAAGCAAGTCTAGGAGAAGGATAACCCTGGATCGAAAACTTCCTAAGAAATCATGGCAATTCAAAGATATTCATGAAAAGAAAGTTTCGGAGAGCCATGATCGCCAACGTCTTGTAATTACATGGTATTTTTGAAAACTCTTAGCGACGTAGTAACAGGAAATGTACCGCTTACAAAATTTTTTTAGAAGAGAACTTTTTCTGATAAAAGATAGATATCGAAAGGAGGATAGATAGATAGATAGATAGATAGATAGATAGATAGATAGATAATGAACAGATTGGGATACGTAGATATGAACAGATTGAGATAGATAGATAGATAGATAGATAGATAGATAGATAGATAGATATGAACAGATTGGGATAGATAGATATGAACAGATTGAGATAGATAGATAGATAGATAGATAGATAGATAGATAGATAGATGCATGCATGCATGCTTCTCGTGGCGTAGGAATTTATATTTGATCATTTAGTAATTATATTTATTAAATGCTCAATAAAATGTTATTAGTTCAGATTAATAATCTAGATATAAGTAAGAAAAACAGAACAGTAATGTTTTTGGCATAAGTAAAAATTTAAAATAGACTTACGGCCATATCACGTTGAAGCACCGGTTCTCGTACGATCACCAAAGTTAAGCAACATCGAGCGTGGACAGTACCTAGGCGGGTGACCGCTTAGGAGTTGGATGTGCGGGTGGAGTAAATGATAACGTCTCGGAACTGGAAATTTGAGTTTCGAACTCCACTTCCAGTAGGCTTCGTTATATTCATTTACAAGCCGATACCTTTCTTTCTGTGTTTGTTCAACACCCACATAGCCCACCTGTGTTTTATACTGAACAGACCTTAGTTACAGTTTCTGGGAGAAAGTGCATTATCTGTCGTGATCAACAGTCTGAACAAGGCCATCACGCTCGAACCGTCGGTCACGATGGCTTGTAACTTTATGCTAGTACAACCATCGACGGCTCCCAAATATTTTACGTCTCCCCAATTACACTCACCCAAAGCAAGGCTTAAGAGCCACACATGGTATAGGATTACGGAATAAGATATATGAGGCTGGTTACATTCAATGCCTGGAAGACCAAACTAGTTACATTCCACCATCGTCGATCGGACCGCGAAAATCACGGTGAATGGATGTCAACTCGAAGAGACACCGTGTCTTGAGAGAAAATTGGGCCTTAAGCTGACACCTGACCTCAAGTAGAACTCGTACATACGCGCTATCGGTAAAGATGCAGGTAAAATGGTCGGATCCCTGTACCGCTCTAGTAAGTACCTGACTCCACGTGCCCAGGCTAAGAATGAAATAGTCTTGTCATATTTGGGCGGGAACTGTCCAGACCGCACTTTCAAACCTCGATACAGTTCAAAGGCGTCTCCCAGTTGTTTTCTACCCCACAACTTCTCTCTCACAGGCGGAATGTGGCAAGCTTCTCTCTATCGGTACTTTCATGGAAAGTACTCGGACGAGCTACATTCCCTGGCCCCACCAATTCAGACCTTTACGACAAGAACCCGCCATGTCACTTACATTCTAGGAAACCACCCACATTCCCTCCGTATTCCATCGGTGAGAAGTAATTTCCACTCGAACAGTTTCTTCCCGCGAACCTCTGCTCTGTGGAAGTAACTCACAACAGGATTCTTCACCGATCACTACAATCAAGTTCAAGTCTAGGGTTAACCATTACCTTCCCTTCTTATCCGTACAAAATGATCCTAACGTAATCCTCTACCTCGAGTGACCCTCGGGCCTTGTGCAGGGAAAACTTTACTATATATATATATATGTATTGAAGTTTTCCCTTCTCTCTCTCTCTCTCTCTCTCTCTCTCTCTCTCTCTCTCTCTCTATTCATATATATATATATATATATATATATATATATATATATATATAAAAAGAAAGACGTAGTGGTTCCAACGAGAGAAAAGTGTGTATATTAAAAAGAAGAGAAGAGAGGTGCCGCAAACGTTTTTGGTTGTAGTGTGGATTTTTTTTTTTTAAATATTATGCTTTATTTTCAATAATTTTACTACACGGCTTTCTGGTCTCGCGACCGTCTTCAGATAAAAGGCGGAGATTTCCACATATTATTAAAAATGATTAATTTTTTTTAATGTTTTTCAATGTTAAATATTTTCGATATGAGACATTCTCTGTTTTTGTGTTAGTAATCCGAATCAGAAATACATGTAGTAAAATTATGGAAAATAAAGCATAATATTTTTTTTTAATCCACATTACAACCAAAAACGTTTGCGGCACCTCTCTTCTCTTCTTTTTAATATACATATATATATATATGTGTGTGTGTGTGTATGTGTGTGTGTAAAAGGAGGGAGAAGGAAATGGGATTAAGGAGGATTGACCTTTAATCTGAAGAGGTTAAGATTGTGGTATCCATGGAAATATGCACGCGGAGGTTTATTCCATATAGTAACAGTTCTTGTGGGGGGGACTGAATAGAAGCTCTTCCTTATAAATGGTGTACCATGAAATATAGCTCATCCGTGGCTATTCCTAGCTTTAAAGGTCTGAAAAGTGACACTAAAGGATGGAGCTGATCTGTCATGGAAATAGCAATAGAGTGGGGATAGGCTTGTAGCTTTGCGTCTATGGGGAAACAGGCTGTAGAGTGGAAAATAAGATTTCTTTCGTAAGTTTACCCAAACAATTTTGAGGTTTATCAAAGCTTGAAACTGAATACTGAGCAGCTCCAGTCCAGATATAATAGTAATACTCCATTTTTAGTCTTTGTTTGACTCTTAAAGTTAGGATGCTTGTCTCCGTTGGTAGTTGCATAATTAAAAGAAAAAAACTTGGAGTTCCAACGAATGATTCTTTTTTATGGAAATATTTAAGCGTTTCGAGCTTCTTTGCACTGTTTTTACTCAAACTGAGGAGTGACCAAGACTGGCAACTGCTAGTCGAAATATTTCCATAAAAATAAATCATTCGTGTTTTTGTTTTTTAAATTTGTTTGACTCTTTTACAGATAAAACATTGCTGAAGAAATTAGCTCATTTCAGGAGCGATGGAATGAGCTGACCAAGTTTTTCAGCAATTTTAGCGATGAATTTCCACTCATTGTCTCGAGTGAACTTCAAATTTAACAGACGTTCTAAGCATTGGGTCCTTCATTGAAAGAGGAACCGTATATAGTGACTGGACTACTATTGAAAAACGAAGCAAATAATATTAGAGATTTCAACGGATCACCCAGTCTAGTGCGCATGACCGGATATGGTAGGTGTAAGCAAAACAGATAAGTACACGGCGGATAGCAGCGCACGCTGCTCCTGCAAACTTTTTAGTAGAACTAAAGAACTAAAGAGATGTGAAAGAGGCAGAAAAATATTTCGATGTTACCATAGAGCTAGATGATTGGTTGATTAATTTGCTTTTTACGGTTTATCAATCTTTTGCAGGTTATTTAAAGCCAAAAAATAGTTTCAGATTGTAAGAATTTTTTGGAGTGGATAATTATAAGTCCTACTAAATTACCCATAGCTGGGGCAGAAGAGGAGGATTCATGCCTTTCCCAAGGCTATTTGTACGGGAGTGAATATAACGAATCCCATTGGAATTGGATTTCGGCTCTCCTATATCCAATTCCGAGCCACTACTCTCACTGACCAGGCTTGGCGTTGCTTAACTTCGGCGATCGCACGAGAATCCAGAGTGATAG
The DNA here is from genome assembly GCA_903632075.3 of Acanthosepion pharaonis. Lineage (NCBI taxonomy): Eukaryota > Metazoa > Mollusca > Cephalopoda > Sepiida > Sepiidae > Acanthosepion > Acanthosepion pharaonis. Next base: position 1,985,428 of record CAHIKZ030000657.1, read on the forward strand.
GGAAATAGTTGAAAATAATTAAGGTGATGATTGTATCAACTGTTATCGGAACCCTGGAAACAGTCCCAAAGAACCAAGGGGCAAAAGACTAGGGGAGATAGAATTCAGCAGGAGAATTAACATCATCCAAAAGATAATACTGGTAAAATCCGACAGAACACTGAGGAGAGTTCTGGAGTAGTGAGGAAACTTGCTGTCACTTGGTCTTCAATGAAAACCAGCAGCAAACACGGTATGAAAACCTGATTAGAAATAATAATAATAATAATAATAGTGATGAAGAAGAAGTAGAAGAAGAAAAAATCATAGGTCAGATGGTTTTGAACTTTTTGCTGATCTGTTGGGAAAAGACATTTCTCTCGATTCAGCTTTTCGCATGTAACTTTGTTTTTGTTTTAACTTGCGCTTAGAAATATCTCCATCATTTCTGGTTATTGTGAAGTCAAAAATGGAAATAAAAACTGCAATAGCAAGTTATCTTGACCTATTTACAATGGTGTATCCCCGAAAGCCCGCCAATTCAACACGCAGCCATGTTTAACTCGCCAATAATGGCGTCTGTGACGTGGCCACTTTAGAGACATGCGCAGACATTTACTCATCATGCTTTTGTTTCTGTTCGTTTTTTTTTTTTTTTTTTTTTTTTGGGGGTTTTTTTTTTTCTATTTTAAAACAAATTTCATTTTTCAAGTATCAACGCTTCGCGTAGACATCATTTTATGGGAACGAATAAAAGCGATTTTCCCCTGCGGGAAAGTGGAAATGCTTCAGGGTTTCTTGAAGCATGTTGCATGCTCAACATATTTGACTTCAATTACAAATAGAAATTTATCGAATTCCCTCTTCAATCGTAATTTTCATGTATTTTGTAAAATCATTCATTTAAGATTTCAATTGCTTCTGCTAAATACATTCAATTGTTTTAAGACGGTATTGTCAATGTTAACGGTCGGTGACCCCGTGTAAGAATAGAAAAACGTAGATCAACAGTACTCAGACGTTTATATAAGCATACATATTTATTTAAACAGAATATCAGCATGAGTTGAGGAAGAATATGTATAGTATTTTGAGAGGTCCATAGATAGATAAGGAACGACACTTACACACACACACACATGCTCGCACGCACGCACACACACACACATACATACATATATATATATATATATATATATATATATATATATATATATATATATATATATTTCAAGTAAAATAAATATATATTGAAAGTAAAATAAATACATATCCTCTGTATTGAGCACTTGTTTTAAAAAATAATGTTTTTTTGTAACTGGAAGTTTATTCCATATATACCAACAAACTTGAAACAAAATGGCTATTTTTGTAGTGATATTATAACTTTTGAACACATACACACACACACAAACATATATATATACATACATACATATGGGTTATTTAATGCCAAAATCTATATATCTTGAACACAATTTTATGGCTTCAACTAAATAATTGCTGGTAATTTTTTTTTTCAAAAATGTATTGCTAGTATTTTTACTATAAAAATCTATTTTTATACATTCATAGTGTTTTGATCCCAGTTTGGGGATTAAATATTTGCCCATACCACCCCGGGTTAGGGTGAACCTAAGAACAACAACAATTAAGAGGTGGTTCCCCGCTCCTCAAAAGCTCCTGATGCCGGATGTAGTACCGAGGGCGTCTCATTAGGGAAGGTTACTCTTCTACAGTAAAGACGGCGTCTGTCTATATGAGATGAGGTATTATGTACATCCTCAGACTGTTCTAGTTCCACGTGCCATGTTTGATGGATGTCAGTTATCAGTTATCGCCTGTTAATTTCCCCCTGAAAGTTCTCCACTACCTTAACCGGTTATTGAACTCACACTCTTTGGGTCCTGTCACTGGATCTAACCAACGCCTTTATCCATGTGTCCTTGAGGACATCTGGGTATGAATTTCTGGGTATTATAAACCTAATGTCTACAGCAACCATTTTTACCAGTGCTCATATAACAGTCTACCCCATTGAGCGAAATAAAGGGTTCAGTTAGACATTTCAACCACCTGAAGAAGGCCGGAGCGTACAACGGCCGAAACGTTGTAATAAATATGGCGACAAAGATGAAGACAATAGTCCGAATAATGTAAGTAAAGACGGCGTATTCTGAAACCCCAGCCAACAGAGCGGACATATTGTCTGGTTTCATAGAAAATGAACTGATTTTCAAGGTAGGTGATTCTTTCTGGAAGATTGGCCTAAGAAAATCTCCCAACTTCGATTTGGCTTTCTCTTACTCTTGTTTTGGTTTTGTGCCAAACTTACCGAAGCTTAGAAAATGTCTATGACACTTATCCGAGACTACCGATTCTTTGTTCTCTGTTTCTTTTACTATTCAAATCTCGCTGGCATCCAATTAAAAGCCGTATTAATTAATTCTTTATGTGATTTACATATAAGCGGAAAAGCTTGACATGAAGGCGCGATGATGTGGGTTGGGTAAAGAATGAGAGAAGAGAGGAAGGTGGTCGGGTAAGGGATATGTTTGAGAAATTCAGACTTTAAAATGTGGGTGAATGCGAACATGAATGTGCGCGCTGGGAAGGTTGTTCACTTAAAGTCGAAGTGAGGAGCTAGAGTTAAATCCACCAGAATTAATTAAAAACACATATTTTACACACACACACACACACACACACATATATATATATAAAGATTGCCTTTCGCCAAGAAACGGCTGATCACAGTATTTCTGAAAAATAACGCTTATAAGACTTCTTCTTCAATGCACCGACTCTCGTTAGGACATTGGCGACTACGGCTCTCCACAATTTCCTTTCCTTTGTAGCGCTTAATAAATGTTGTCTTTTTGTTATTTCCCCTAAACTCTGCCCTGTCTTCCATTTACACAAGCCCGCTAGGTAGGCTATGAGTAGTTTTCCTCTGTCCCTCTTGCCTTCATTCTGGCCTGTGAGTATCCAATTTTCCAAGCCGTTTTTCATCATTATGTATCCTAGGAATTTCAGCTACCGTAATCCCCCATGTATAATACGCATTTTTTTTTCAAAATAATAAACAAAATCAGGGGTGCGTATTATGCACAGCAACAAAAAAAAACTTTAAAAACTTATCCTAAAATAAAATAAGAATTATCATAAAACCAAATTAGAATACTATTATTTTATGTTTAAAAGCATTTTTTTAAAATAAGAGTAGGAAACGCTGGTTGTAATGAAATTGAAGATGTACAATTTATAAGGTTTGATTAGCAAACAAGGGGTGCATATTATGTGTGAGAAGAAGCATTTTCCCACACTTTCAACACTATTTCAGGGGTGCGTATTATGGATGAAGGCGTATTATACATAGGAAATTACGGTATCTGTTTCTGGTGTTAATTATAAATGTCCTTTTCGTTTCCATTTGCTTTAAAACTTCCTCGTTGCTCACATGTTTGGTCCATTGTATTCTCAGCATTCTTCTGTTAAGAACCACATTTCTGTTACTTTGAATCTTTACTTCATCTGTGAGGAAATTGTCCAGCATTCACTGATATTACGTGATAGAACAGTAATTTTTTTCTTTGTTTCTATCGATTTTTTTTTCTTAATACCCCGCTTATCTTATGGAATGCGTCTTTCTCTATCCCATTGCTTCTTCGGATTTCGGTGCCATATACGTCTTAAAACACTTCTCAGCCATTGAAATTGTTGTACTTGTTTGATTTTGGCGACTCTTGTTTGCAATTTGCATGTTGGGCTGTTCCTTTCGCTGACAACTATGCATTCTGTCTTTTTGCAGTTGATGTTTAATCCTTTCTTCTCGCTTGTAAGAGAGTCTTTGTGATTATAAGACTCAATATCAAGAGCTAGAACATTAATAATAACAAAGAAAATTAAATGTTCACTAATCTGTTCCAGGTCTGAGTTTCACAGATATTCCATCAACTCATCAGGTGGTTGATAGAAAGCAACCTGACTAGTACAATAATATATATAATCTCAGCGAAACTCAAATAGGGACAAATAATTATTGCTATATGCATATGTATCATGGTTGAACAAATATTTGTGGCGTTTCTCAATAGGTGTTATTTGACTTAGTTTCACACGTGACTGAAATTTATATACATATATATATATATATATATATATATATATATATATATATATATATAAAGAAAGAACAACAAGATATGTAATCCGGTGTTCTTATTGATATTTTTTTATTTTTTACAAAATAGTGCCCAATGTAAATTTACAGAGCATTAATATTATAAATTAACTGATTTAAAATATGGCTTTTTCGCTTCCATTTTTGTAACATGGTTATTACTGTGTATCGAAAAAACATGGTTATTACTGTGAAGCGAAAAAAAACATATTTTAAATCAGTTAATTTATAATATATATATATATATATATATATTGAACGATGACATTTCAACGCGTTTTCTTATACAATACGCGTGAGGAAGGATTGTGAAATTAAAAAAAATTAGATTAAAAGTTAAAATGAAGGAAAATGAGAAGCATTTTCGCTATTCGATGATCATTAATTTACTGAAAGGGAAGTAAAAAAAGAAGATAAGTACCGTTTATGGGTATGGTGCAATAGCTGAAAATACCGTTCGTAATTGGTTCACTGGGTTCAGAAGTGGAAATTTTAAATGGGAAAAATCGAGAACGGTCTGGCAAGCCTGCAGTCGTTGATGATGAGCAAATCGAAACGCTGAAACAAATTAGGATTTCGTTTGGGCGAGACCTTTTACAAGAACTAAAACAAATTAATGCTTTTTTCAATACTTCAGCCTGTTCTTTGGTCGTATACTTCCTAATAATAATAATAATTATTATTATTATTATTATTATTATCTATGTCAGTTTATTCGTTTTCTATCAAAATATTATCAATTAATAATATAGTTATTAAGTAATATCAATCTATCTATTTATCTATCTGGCGTTTGTCTGTATATATATATATATATATATATATATATATATATATATATATATTTATATATATATAACTGTATATATATATATATGTATATATAACTGTATATATATGTCATCTTATTCATTTTCTGTCAGTTTTACAAAAATATTATTGTATCTATCTATCTATCTATCTATCTATCTATCTATCTATCTATCTATCTATCTATCTCAGTCTGTTCATGTCTGTATGTCTGTCTATCAATCTATCTATCAACATTCAGGTTATTCGTTCTCTATCAAAGTATAATCAATTACTAATATTATTATTCAGTATTATCTACCTATCTATCCAAGTCTATATATCTCTCTACACACACACACATATACTATTACTGATATATATATATATATATATTATATGCACAGCACTTCGTGAAAAGTGCTCAATATCAGTGATAGAGCTAACATCTTCAGTTGTGTGGATATTGGTTTGTTTCACGCTTTTGCTATCATCAAACAAGTTTGTCTGATGATCGCAAATGCGTGAAACCCAGCGTCACAAACTAATATCCAACTGAATATATATATATATAATATATATATATATATATATATATATATATATATATATATATATATAACCATTAGTCTATAAATTTAATGTAATTATAAGTGCATCGGTTTGTTCAAATCTGTCTATGGAATTAATACTTACGCAGCGAACAAGTACGAAAATATTCACCAGTCACTTCGATTTTATAAGACAAAAGCATAATAAAGAGATCTTTTTATGGTTGTTGTTTCGACCTATCACAAAACGATAAACAACTTACCGAATGATCTGTTCTGCTATTTCATAGGTCGATTATGTTCATGGCTGCCGACTGCTATTTTAGACACTCCTGTTTTTCGACTTCGATTTTGCCAGCCCTTTTTTTTCTCTATTTTTGTTAATGTACATTCTATTTCGCTTTCCCTACCTCTTTCACTTTTCTTCTTCTCTGCCTCCGCCTTCTCTTTATGCTTGATCGTCGCTTTCATGCCCTCCTCCATTTTCGCGTCTGTCTTTGCCTCTTTTGTATGTTCTCGTCTGTAATCTCGTTCTCTTTCTTCTTTACCTCTGTCTTCTCCTACTCATTTTTCTTGTTACGTTCTCCTTCTCTCTCTTACTTTTTTTTTTACTTTTGCCTTCTACTTTTTTTTTTCATTGTCTATACGTTTTCCTCTTTTTCTTCTTGCCTGTATTTTCTACTCTTTTTTTTTTGTTTGTTTAACTCTGCCTTCTCCTTTTTCTTTTTCATTCTGTGTTTTTCTTTCGCTTTTTTTCTTTTCATCTTCACCTTTCTCCGTCTTTCCTCAATTGTAATCGTCGTGCATTCTCTCTTATACCCCTCTTCATTTTTATCTCCTTATTCTTAAATTTCATCCCCGTCTCTTTTTTCTCCCCCCCTTTCTTTCGCTGTGTATCTCTATTTATCCCGTTCTTTCTCTTCGACTATTTTTTTAAGTTTATTCTCCTCTCTTCTTTTTCTCTTCCTTTTCCTTCTATTATAATTTTTACTTCTACTATTTCCTTTTTGTTTTTCTTTCCCTCTACCTCTGTGTCATTCATTCATTCATTCTTTCTTTCTTTCTTTCTTTCTTTCTTTCATTCATTCATTCTTTCTTTCTTTCTCATTTCTCTTTTTGGTTTTCTCCTTTTTAATTTCATTTGCTTATTTTTCCCTTTCTCATTTCTTTCACCCTTTCTCTTAATTTACGTACAAATTTCTTTCTTTCTTACTGAAATTCTCTTTCAACTCCATCTCTTTTTTCGATTTTTCTTTCCTCATCTTTTTCAACCATCTTCCTTCTTCCTCGTCTCACAAACGCCACAAACTGTCAGCCGTACGCATGCCCACGTTTGGCGAGCTGTCGAGCGTTCGGCTGATTAATGACTCTAGTGAGAGAACTTGTTGCTAATTACCTCAAATTAGCAACACAAAATTAACGAATTAGCCTCCAGCCTCATTTTGCCCGTTTTACAACTTCATCAGCGCCATCACTGGTAGCAACGCCTTCACTAATATTATTGTTGTTGCAGATGTTGTTGGTGTTGTCATATTATAAAATTCCTTTTTACTCAGTCTCTTTAACGAATTCTTCACGATTTCATTTTTATTGTCATTATAATCATCATTATCGTCATCGTGTCGTTTTTATTACTGTTGTTGTTTCTGGTGTCGCTGATTCGTTATGAACCCTTCTTTTGAACAAAATATTTGCCGTTTTAAATGTTGATAGTGTTACTGCTTCTGATGATAATGCTTACTGATGAGGCGGGCGGGTGTGGCCGTCGTAACAATTGACAGGACGCATGAGGTGATGAGAATAGCGATAATGTAAAAACGAGGAAACACGTTCTTTGCGAGTTAAAATAACGTAAAACGAGAAGAAGAAGAAGAAGAAGAAGAAGAAGAAGAAGAAGAAGAAGAAGAAGAAGAAGAAAACAATCAACGAACATTTAAGATGCAAAAACTATTAAGGAAGAGAAAAGGTGAAAGAAAGAAAGAAAGAAAGAAAGAAAGAAAAAAAGAAAGAAAGAAAGAAAGAAAAACGAAGAATAAGAATAAAGGACTTAAGCCAGTGAAATGCGGAGAAAATTAAATATGTGAAAAAAGAAAGAAAGAAAGAAAGAAAGAAAAGGAAGGAAAGAAAACAACAACAAGGAGACAACGAACATTTACGATGCAGAACAATGAAGGAAAAAGAAAAAGAGTGAAAGAAAGAAAGAAAGAAAGAAAGAAAGAAAGAAAGAAAAATGGGATTAAAACGATTTGTGATATTTAATTATGGGGGTAGTGGCAGAAATGCAAGGGAACATTAGGTAAAGTTAAAAAAAATATATAAAGAAGAAGAAGAAGAAGAAGAAGAAGAAGAAGAAGAAGAAGAAGAAGGACGTGATGATGATGATGATGATGATGATGATGATGATGATGATGATGATGATGATGATGAAAGAGGAAGATGAGGAGAAAAAGATCTGCGCACATTTAAGATGCAAAATAATTAAAAAAGAAAGAAATAAAGAAAGAAAGAAAGAAAGAAAGAAAGAAAGAAAGAAAGAAAGAAAAGAATAGAAGTAAAACGATTTGTGATTTGTAATGATGGAGGTAGTGACGGCGATGCCAACGAACGGAAGATAAAGGACGGGGATGCGCTTATCTTACAGTAGTGGTGGTGGTGGTAGTGGTTGGTGGTTGTTGGTGGTGAGGGTGGTAGTAGTTGCGGTGGTGGTGAATGTGAGAAGATGGGCAGGTGGGACTGTGTAATGTTACCTACAGAAAAACAGGAAATCCGGCGACAGACATCAAAGCATGAAAAATGGTGCAATTGAAACGGAAGATTTCGCGGGAGTAAATTACCACTTCACCGGAAGTCAACTTATAAATTGACCCTATTTTAATTCGGCTGTGTTTGACTGTACCGCGCTGTTTGCAGAATTTTAATTCTTTAATTTTTTTTTCTTCTTCTTTATTTTACTTTGTTTATTGGAGAGTGTTTAATTTCATTTGAATGTTCTTAATTGTCATTGTTTTTGTTATGGTCCCGATTATTATTATTATTGCGATTATTATTATTATTATTATTATTATTATTATTATAATGATAATCATTATAAAGTTTGCTAATGATTCAATAAAATTTTCATCGGCTTGTGTGAAAGTGCATGCGTCTTGGTGTGTGTATTTGAGTGAATGTGTGTTTGTGTATATGCGCATGTGCGTGTGTGTGTGTGTGCGTGTGCGTTCAGTTTCTTGTGTTAAAGCAAATACATCGGTGCGCATATGGGCAAATATTTTTTTCGATTTCCTTACATATAAATATGCGAAGGTGCGTATTTCTAATGAAGAGGTCGAAAAGAAGAGAGAGAAAAAAAGCATGGGAAAAATATTTCAGTGGACAAAAGAAAGAAAGAAAACACAAAATTTCAGCAAGGTAAGAAAGAAGATGTAAGACTAAAAGAAAGAAAGAAAGAAAGAAAGAAAGAAAGAAAGAAAGAAAGAAAGAAAGAAAGAAAAAGATGAAGGCTGGAAAGAAAGAAAACATGGTTTCAGAGAGAGAAAAAAATGAAGATATAAGAGTAAAACGAAGAAAGAAAGAAAGAAAGAAAGAAGAAAGAAAGAAAAAAGAAAGAAAACATGGTTTCAGAGAGAAAAAAGAAGATATAAGAGTAAAATGAAGAAAGAAAGAAAGAAAGAAAGAAAGAAAGAAAGAAAGAAAAAAGAAAACATGGTTTCAGAGAGAAAAAAAAGAAGATATAAGAAAAGAAATAAGAAAACGAAGAAAAAAAGAAAAAAGAAAAAAAAAAAAGAAAAAAAGAAAGAAAACATGGTTTCAGGAGGAAAAAAAATAAGATATAAGAGTAAAATGAAGAAAGAAAGAAAGAAAGAAAGAAAGAAAGAAAGAAAAAAAACATGAAGGCAGAGGAAAGAAAAAAAATATGGTAAAATGAAGAGAAAAAAAAGAAAGAAATAAAGAAAAAACGAAGAAAGAAAAAAAAACAAAAAGAAAGAAAGAAAGAAGATAAAAAGGAAAAGAAAGAAAAGAAAAAAAAGAAAGAAAACATGGTTTCAGGGAGAAAAAAATAAGATATAAGAGTAAAAAAGAAAGAAAGAAAGAAAGAAAGAAAAGAAAGAAAGAAAGAAAGAAAGAAAGAAAGAAAAAAAAAGAAAGAAGAAAAAAGAAAAAGAAAAAAGAAGAAAGAAAAGAAAAGAAAAAAAAAAAGAAAGAAAACATGGTTTCAGAGTAAAAAGAAAAAGCAAAAGAAAGAAAAGAAAAGAAAGAAAGAAAGAAAGAAAAGAAAGAATAAAGAAAAATGGCAGAGAGAAAAAAAAAAAGATATAAAAAACGAAAAAAAAAAGAAAGAAAAAAAAAAGAAAGAAAAGAGAAATGAAAGAAAAAAAAGAAAGAAAGAAAAGTTGGGAAAAAGATATAAGATTAAAAAGAAAAAAAGAAAGCAATGAAAGCAAGCAAGAAAGGAAACTGTGAGAAAAGAAATAAGAGTAAAACGAAAAAAAATTAGACTTGAAACGAGTAGAAGTGGAGAAAATATATAAGAAAGAAAGAAAGAAAGAAAGAAAGAAAGAAAGAAAGAAAGAAAGAAAGAAAGAAAGGCAACATGAATGTTGTTTCCCAACAAGACGTGCAGGTAGCGTAACGGTTATCGTCGTGGAAAGTGTATTCGGTGAACAGAATTAAAATTCAAGCCCAGTCCGTTGCTTTCAATTTCGCGTAAATATTCTTGTGTAAGGCATGAACCATCTCTTCTTCCGCAATGGGTCAAACAGCGAACCAAACTGAAGTCTTTAACCTTGTGTGGCAACCAGTCTAGGAGAAGAAAAACTCTAAATTCACAAATCGTGGGGAAGGTAACAGGTAACCACCCAAATATCTTTCGTAAGAAGTCATGGAAATTCACAGATAAAATAGAATCTGTGGAGAAACATGATCGCCTACATCATGCAAAGGGGGGGGGTTAATGGCATTAAAATAAAGATGCCTATCTATGGGTTAACTAGACTTTCTAACCTCTATTGTCAAGAAGGATAATTCAAAATCGAGAATATGTGTACGGTGAAGCACTCGGCTCTCTCTCCCAAGAAGTCATGGCATTTCATAGTAAAGGATTATGTGGAAAACTATAAACGCCTGCGTCCCGATGGAGAGCAGTATTAGAAAGGGGCAGGGACTAGTTATGGTTTAACTAAGCTTCCTATCCCCGTTGGTAAACTGTTTATAAGCAGGACAATAAAAAAAAATCTGGGAGAAGCTACGGTATCATTCCCAAAGAAGTCATGGTAATTTATCGATAATGAAGGAATCTGTGGAGAGCCATGATCTCCTGCGCTCTAATATCTTTCCAAAGAACAATCATGTTAATACACATCTTACAGATATTAAAAAAAAATGTCGACAGCTATAATAGCCTACGTCCTGGTGAGACATGATAACCGAAGGAAATCGATTTTCAAAAACGCAAGCAGCGAGTTTTTCGAGTTAGTTATGGACTCCGGTAAGTTTACCTACGAATTTTTGCTTTAGGAGTGGATCTCAAAGAGGTTAGGCTTTTCTTGAGAGTTTCAATATTAAATGGTGATTATAAGTGGTCGACAATAAAGTGGACCCAAAGCAGGTTCCATTACCTCAATGTCTATGTCCATTGAGCGATTTTGTTACTCTCTTACGCCCTGAAGAACCTCGATCCACTGACATACACGCAGAAATGGTTTACAGTTTACAAACATCAAATATTCTGTAATAATCTTATGTACACACCTCTACTAAATGCCATTCAAATAAATACTCGCGGATTGGGCGCTTGTCTTCTGCTCCTCCCTTTCTTCTCTACCTCTGCCGTCTCCTCGTCATTTTCTTCTTAACTTCTGACTTCTCCTCTTCCATTTTTTACCCTATCTTCTCCTCCTCCTTTAACTCTGCTTTCGGTTCCTCTTTTTCTTCTTTGCCTCTGCCTTCTCCTCTTCTTCTTTTTCTTTACATCTGCCTTGTCTTCCCCTTTTTCTTTTTACCCTGCCTTTTCCCCCCCTCTTGTGTCTTATTCACCTATGTCTTCTTCTTCTCTTTTTTCTTTACCTCTGCCTTTTCCTCTTTTTCTTCTTTACCCCTGCCTTCTCAACCTCTTTTCTTCTTTACCTCTGCTTTCTTCTCCTCTTTTTCTTCTTTACCTCTGCCTTCTCCTCTTCTGTTTTTCTTATAAACCTCTAGTTTCTCCTCCTCTTTTTCTTCTTTACCTCTGTCTTCTTTTCCTCTTTTTCTTCTTTATCTCTTCCTTCTCCTCCTCTTGTTCTTCTTTACCTCTGCCTTCTCCCCCTCTTGGTCTTCTTTACCTTTGCCTTCTCTTCCTCTTTTTCTTCTTTATCTTCGCTTGCTTTTCCACTTTTCTACTTTACCTCTGTCTTCTCCCCCTCTTGTTCTTCTTTACATCTGTCTTCTCTTCCTCTTTTTCTTCTTTACCTCTGCCTTCTCCTCCTCTTTTTCTTCTTTACCTCTGCCTTCTCCTCCCCTTGTTCTTCTTTACCTCTGCCTTCTCCTCCTCTTTTTCTTCTTTACCTCTGCCTTCTCCTCCCTTTGTTCTTCTTTACATCTGTCTTCTCTTCCTCTTTTTCTTCTTTACCTCTGCCTTCTCTTCCTCTTTTTTCTTTACTTCTGTATTCACCTCCGCTTTCTTTTCTTCCGTGTTTTTCTTACAATCTTTCTTTCATTCATCTTCGCCTTTCGCTGTCTTTTCTCAATTGTAACCGCTCTACATTCTCTCTTGTGCTCGGGATTTTTGTCTCCTTATTCTCAATTTTCATCCCCTTTCTCTTTCACTTGCCCTTTCTTTCTCTGTGTATTTCTGTTTCTGTCTTTCTTTCTCCTTAAGTTTTCTTTTATTTATTCTCTTCTTCATCCTCTCTTGCTTCTCTCTTCCTTCTTTTTCCAATATGTTCTTTACTTCTATTATTTCATATTTTTCTTCTCCACTTCAATTTCATTTTTGTTTTTTTCTGTCCCTCTATTTTTGTATCTTTCTTTCTTTCTTTCTTTCTTTCTAATTTCTATGTTGGTTTTCTTCTTTGTAATTTCATTTACTTCTTTCATCCCTTCCTTATTTTTAGGTCTTTCTCCCTTCATCGCCCTTTTTCTTAATTTACGTTCAAATTTCTTCCTTCTTTCTTTTTAAAATTCTCTTTCAATTCACTCTCTTTCTTTGGTTCTCCTTTCTCAAATTTTGCCTCCTTATTCTCAAATTTCGTCACCTTGTCTTTCTATTTCTTTCTTTCTTTCTTTCTTTCTTTCTTTCTTTCTTTCTTTCTTTCTTTCTTTCATTCTTTCTTTCTTTCTTTTTTCTTCATCTCCGTTTCTCCCTTTCTGTCTCTCCGTCTCTACATTTCGGCTTGTTTATTCTTCACTTCTTTCTCTCTTGTCTTTCTCTTCTTTCTTTCTTCAATATTCTCTTTACTTCTGTTGTTTCATATTTTTGTTCCCTCTTCAGTTTCAGTTTTGGTTTCTCTCTCTCTCTCTCTCTCTCTGTTACTTTTTTCTCTCTCTTATTTCTCATTTGCTTTTCTTTTTTAAAAATTCCGTTTGCTTTTTTTCATCTCTTAGTGCAATAGCTAGCTTGCTAGACGGGGTAATCGGCACATATTCGATCCTCCCAATGGTCATCATGTTCGATTTAGCTTAGTAAATATTGATTCGAGCACTGGCTGTATGGTTGTGGTTAACAAGGTTCTCCAAAATGCTGCTGACTGTAGGTTTCATTCTCATAGCGCTCAATATCTGTAGCTTTTCGCCAAATTAAAAACTCAACGGAACATTCAGAATGACATGCAAATGCGCGCTCATGAGACACCTGCCCGAGGTTGAGAGTTAGTAAGCTTCTTTTACGTACCGTGTCGTTTCAGGAATTGGGCGGTCATGGCTCTCTACAACTTCATAACCTTTTTAGCTCTAAGTAAGGTTTGTCTTTTTGCTATCTCTCCTAATCGTTATTTTAACAAACATTTTTAGACAGGTTATTCATTGTTTACCTCTGTTCCTCTTGTATTCAATATATGGCATGTGAGTGTCAAATTCTCCAAGCCCTCTTTTCTAATTATGTGACCGAGAAATTTCAATTGTCTCTTTCTGATTTGACGTAGGGGTGTCCATTTTTTGTTTTCCATTTTCCCGAAAAACTTTGCCGCTGCTCCCATGTTCAGTCCATGGCATTCTCAGTATCCTTCTGTAGAACCACATTTCCGTTATCTAAAATCTCTTCTTCATTTGTGAAGAGTTTATGCAGCATATAGGAGGACTGAAATTACATAACAGTTCATTTTTCCATGTTTATAAAGATATTTTCCTGTTTCTTAAAACTTTAATTAGCGTTTCGAATGAATCTTTCCCGATTTCAATGTGGCTTCATATTTTGGTATCACGTTTTCCCGTTCTCTGTTAAAACACACACTAGAGATTTAAATGTTTGTATTTGCAAACTAGTCATTCTGAATTTGCTCAAGATTGCTCATTGCAATCATTTGTCACCTTAATGAAAACGTAGTAAAAACAAAAAACAAATCTAAGTAAATATTTGGGCGCCTGTGAGCGGGTGAGTATCGAAAGTCACTCGAAATCGATTCTTGCATGGTGCTTACTTATCATAGCCTCTGTGGTAGATGAAGTTAAAGCTAAGTAATACCACCAAATATATTGCCTATCATTTTCAGAAGAGTCATTATAATTCCAAGAGTGGTTGAGCAGACCATATGTGGGGAGAGAAAGGCACACATTTTTTTCCCTTACGTTTTTATTTATCTATCTATCTATCTATCTATCTATCTATCTATCTATCTATCTATCTCTTCCTATTAAAATCTATCTATCTATCTATCTATCTATCTATCTATCTATCTATCTATCTATCTATCTATCTCTTCCTATTAAAATCTATCTATCTATTTATCTATCTATCTATCTATCTATCTATCTATTTCTTTTTACATAAATAATAAATAAATTTTAATAATAGTTTTACGTTTTTTCCACTCAAGTAGATTCAAAGAGAAGCACACATAGATAGATAGATAGATAGATAGAAATGGGCTTAAATAGGAATAGATAGATAGATAGATAGATAGATAGATAGATAGATAGAAATGGGCTTAAATAGGAATACATAGATATCTAGATAGATATCTAGATAAATAGATAGATTCAGATTGGAATAGATAGATAGATAGATAGATAGATAGATAGATAGATAGATAGATAGATAGATAAACTTAATTTATATACTTTTCTACCTTATTCATTCATTCGTTCATTTTTTTTACATTTATTTATTCCGCTATTCATTTTTCTCGTTCTCTGTTTTTTCCGTCTTTCTTTCTGTCTTTATTTTTTCTTCTTTTCATTCAATTTTTCTTTCTCCTTATTTGTTCCTCTATTCATTTTTTTCATTCTTTTCATTCCGTATATTTTATTTATTTACATTATTTACATTCCGACTATTGTTCTCATCTTTGTTGTTATCAAAACGTTTCAGCCTTTCTGCCCTCCGGCCTTCTTCAGGTGCTTGTCGATCTGAGTAACCTTCAGGGAATGTCAATATCGTTATGTTACGTGTTTTCTGCTTAAAATATAAATAAATGAAATGAATGAAAAAAAAAAAAAAAAATTAAACCAATTTTATTCGTTCATTTCGTTTATTTATATTTTTTCTTCCTTTCTTTTTCAATTAAATGCCACTCATTCATTTTGGCTACTCTTTTCAATCAATATTTTTTCTATTGCCTTCCTTTCTTTCTATCCCAATTAAATTTCTTTCGCTCATTAATATTTTCTCAATTCTCCATGTTACATTATTTTCTTCCTTCTTTTCTTTCTTACATTCATCGTTATCTTTTGTTTTTTCTTTGCTCTTTTTTTTCTCTCCTCTCTCTCTCTCTCTCTCTCTCTCTCTCTCTCTCTCTCTCTCTCTGTACTCCTTCTCCTCGATTCGTTTATGTTTAACGACGGTCTTGCGGATTTTGTTTATTCCTTGTATTTCTTACAGCCATTATTCAAACCTCCACAATTCCCGTCATCCCTTGATGATTACCTTCATTATTTCTATCAACTTAGCTTTCTGTTTCTTTAATTTGTTTCTTCCGAAATTCTAAAACCATTATTGAAATATTAGTTTTAATGAGCTGTTCATAGTATTGTCAATTGATTACTGCATCGCAATTACCACTATTGAGTTTGACAGACTAAATATTTGTTAAGTCACTCGACTGTCGCTAATAGAAGACGCCTCGAGAGAAGAAAAAAAATGGCGGAATAATCAGAAGGAAAAGGGCGCGAAAAGAAAATGAAGGCCCAAGTAAGATGCTTTTCATAAGTCCTGGTTCGACAATAAGAGAGTTTGGGCAATTTTCGCAATGGTTCGAACTCAGTCAAAGTCCAGATTTTAGATTATGATTTTCTAGGCAGCCTCATCTCATTCGAAAAAAAAAAGATTGGCGCAACATTATTCCTCCTCAGCGATATAATTTGCCTACTCAGAGCTACACAATCTTCACAAATGGTCTTGTGACATACTAAGAAAAACTTTAAAAATATCAAGAAGATGGCTTTGCGAGAGCGAAGATTTACTGTAGCCCCACATATATAAAAGTAGTATATACGTAGTATATATATATATATATATATATATATATATATATATATATATATATATATATCAGGCCTGAGGATTGGGTTTAGCTTTGAAACAGACTGTCGCCTCTGATGTTGACATATATATATATATATATATATATTGGATTGGTACAATAATTATTATGAAAAAGAAACATGACAATTCAACAATAATATTTTTTAAATGCTTATTCAGGAGAGTATGCATTTTTATAAACTGAAAATAAAATTTTATTTTTATTAAAATAAGTAAACAAAACAGAAATTTTTATTAAAAAAAAATATATATATATATATATATATATATATATATTATAAATATACTTCTTATCCTCACCAGTAGCACATCTGTAAGTTTCATGTACAATGCAATTGTCAAGTTGTGAATGAAAAAGAACAAAACATAAACATTGACTGCGTCGTACAATACATTATTTATCATCACCATTATCGTCAGTCTCATGACTGGGTGTGGCCGTAAAGTCGCTGCACAGCTGAAGACCTGACCAGTTCCCTTCACATAATTTAGATCCAAAAAGCGGACAGGTATTCTCATATGTGAAGCGTGTCTTGGGCGGGTGAACCTAGCAGAGTCAATCCCTCTTCTGGTCAAATCACAGCAACCCCCACCAACTTGAAGACTCGCCTTCGGACACGTTCCAGTTGATTCTCCGTCCTGAACGCTGACTTCAGCCTAGGAAGCCCGCCGCCCAACGATGTCGTGTCCTCACTGCACTGGCTGTATACATAACCGTGAAGCTCCTTCTGGTACTTTCTCCTACATAACCATGGGCCGAGGTTGGAGAACCGGTTTAGTTGCCGTTGGCCCAAATGATTAAACAACAAACAAAATGAGTTCTCATGAATATGGTCCTGCGTTTAACTAAAAATGCAGGGTATTCCCCAAAAGCTGACATCATTTAAAATGTGAATATCTGAATAACTGCATGTCACAGGCAAACGAAATTAAATAAGCTTCATGTTGAACAATATTTATTTATCAAAGTTAGATATTCAAAGGGATGTAGATTTTATAATCGATTTCACAAGGCTTTAGAAATGTTCTATATCTGCACCACCTGTGGCACAACACACGTCAAGTTGGTAGCCCAGCTCTTGCCAGACACGCTGTAGCATGTCTTGCGTAATATTCTCCAGCACCTCAGTGATTCTCTACTTAAATTCCCCTAGTTTTATAGGTAGAGAAATATAGACCGATCCTTTCACATAGCCCTTTAGTGAAAAAAATCACAAGGTGTCTAATCAGGTGGACGTGGTGGTCATTTCAAGAGTACATTGTCATTATCACTAGTACGTCCGATCCATCTTCCTGGTGAATTCTCATTGAGATAAGTCAGCAGAGCCAAATTTGAAAATTTGAGATCTTTTGGGCGAGAATCGGCCATGTTATTAAAATATAGAATTATGTCAGTTCTTGGTAGACACCCTGTATTTTGCACACTGTAGTGTCGGCTTCAAGAAAAAAAGGTGATAATCCAAGGTTTATAAAAAAAAGATAGCTAAAATCCCAAGACGCATAAGAATAGAGAAAAGAGGTTTTCCAAGAACCAAACAAAGTACACGGTGTCCCCAAAACATTGACATCATTTAAAACGTGATTATCTGAGTAACTACATGTCACAGGCAAACGAAATTAAACAGGTTTCATGTTGAACAATAAAATATTTATGTGCCAAAATTCGAACAAAATATTCTAAGGGATTTAGATTTTATAATCAATTTCAAAAGAGTTTATAAATGTTCAATATGCGCACCACTTGCGACATGACACACGTCAAGTAGGTAGTCCAGATCGTGCCAAACAGGCTGTAGCATGTCTTGCGTAACATTCTCCAGCGCTTCAATGATTTTCTGCTTAAATTCCTCTAGGTTTATATGAACAGGGGGCGGGGAATATAAACCTGTCCTTTCCCATAGCCCCTTAGGGAAAAATAACAAAGTGTCAAGTCAGGTGAACATGGTGGACATTTCAACAGCATATTGTCATTATCATTGCCACGCCCAATTCATCTTCCTGGTAAATTCTCAATGAGATAAGTCAACACAGTCAACTTAGTTTTTACACATTTTCTTATAATTTGAGCGAGAATTGTCTAAGTTGTTAGTTTACAAAATGATGTCAGTTTTTGGCAGTCACCACGTACATCCTTTAAAGAATCTGAAAAAAAAACTGATGTAGAGTAGTTTTCACAGTGGAGGCTTGTATTTCACTAAGTCGGTCCTAAATTAGGTTCGACGTACAAAACGTTAGGAACTTGAAATAATACTTAATGACGCAGCAATCTAGTTGTGGTGATGATACTTTAATGTCCGACATCGACTGACACACCAACTCCCCTCTGAGCCCTGGCGACTGCCACTACTACTACTTATTATCTGTGGGAGAGTCTATTAACAATAGAATAGGTATGTTCCGGTATAACAAAAACAAATGAATATAAGGATATATCTGAGATTGAAAGTAAAAAATGTGAACTCTTAAAATAATATGCCTATAATAATTGAATCCCTGGGTACAATAAAAAGTTACATACAAGAACATTAACAAGATACCCGATAGCCTCTATTTACAAGAAGTCAAAAGATTACACTGTAGAACTGTTCATCTACTCAATGGAGTATTATCGATGTAAAGAAAATGTAACACTGTACATGTTAAGTATCATTTAACATCAGAATTTGTGCAAAATGTTTATATTTACTACCTTGGTTTACACAAGGTTTCAGGTAACATTCCCTGAAGTGACCATTAAACAGGAAGCAAAAGACGGTTATCGCAATAATAATACGAAGGAGTACTGAGCAGTTCTCGCCCGACCTACTTCACAAAATCTCACCAGATATCCATAAATCAGAATTTTGGCGGGTGAAGTGCCTCCAAGATCGTGCACTACTTTTAAAACCTATCACCATACCGTGCACATTTGACTATGATGCGTGTGCCTGGTATACCTTATGAGACTGGGTATCACGATGGATGGATGGCTTAGGGTTCGTATATTTTACCCCAGGGTCATCATCTCTATCTAAGTGCTTAGCCGGATCGACAATTCTTTTTCCACCAACTCGTCTTAATAATAATAATAATAATAAACAATCCCTGTTGTAGTTGGAGCCCTCGGATTGTTTGGAAAAGATTCCAGTAGACTCACTGAAGGGATTCCTGGAAGCCCATGCCTTAAAAAATTTTAAAAAAAATTCTGTTCTCACGAGTACAGTCCACACCTTACGAAGGGCTTTATCTATGTAAAATAGTAAAATATGTGAGTGTCAGGTTTTTTGGGTTTTTTTTTTTAAATTAGTCGATGGAAAATGTCATGATGCCATTTCTAACCTTACGTCTCTGGGCGGGACTTGGAAAGAAATGCGTACACAACAGAAATCAAAGGAAATAAAATAATAATAATAATCTTGATATATGGTAATACCCTCAATCCGATATCGCCTGAACAGACTGGATTACCCAAACTGAAAGCATTTCTAACTGTGTTCCACCTGCAAGATTGTGCACTACTTTTAAAATCTATCACCATACCGTGCACATTTGGCTGTGATGCGTGTGCCTGGTATACCCTTATGAGACTGGGTGTCACAATGGATCGATGGATTGGGCTTCGTATATTTTACCCCAGGGTCATCATATCATGTCATATCTATCTATCTATCTATCTATCTATCTATCTATCTATCTATCTATCTATCCCAGTTGACGTGCTGCTCCTTCACCCACTAATAATAATAATAAGAAGAAGAAGAAGAACAACAACAACAATAACAACAACAATAATAATAAGAACAACAACAACAACAAGAATAAAGACGATAATGTCAAGTGATCCAATTTGGAAATCATAAGCGAGAAAACCATAGTTCTGAAAAAAAAATAAAACGAAAAGGGAACTTGTAGTACATGATATTGACAGTCGTACCCGCCATTACTGGGAACGGTCTCTGCAAGATTATGTGCTGTCACCATAACACAGACATTTGGCTGTGATGCATGTGCCTCTGACAAGGGTAAAGATAGTGAACCTACCCCAACAGCAACCCAGTTTTTTCGTTGTTATTTCTCTTGCTTGTTTGTTTTTGTTTATTTGTTTTTTTTTGTTACACACAACAATCTGGCAAAATAGCGTCTGACTTGAAAGAGTATACAAACTAAAATTCCTCTATGTTGAAAAAAGCACCCAGTGGTATTCATAGTGGTATTGAATGTTTATGAAAACAAAGGTTGGATATTAGCACAGTTCTTCTTTATGTGATGTGTCCCTTCAGGGCTTACGCGATCATGGCTCTCCACAACTTCCTCTCCCTTGTAGCTCTTAATAAACTTTGTCTTTCTGTTATTTCTCTTAAGCCCTGTTTCGCCGTCCATTATTCAAGCTCATTAAATATGTTGTGTTGTCTTCTTTTGTCCCTCTGTCCCGTGAGTATCAGATTTTCCAAGCCCTCCTTCCTCATTATACGCCTCAGAAATATCAACTGTCTCTTCCTGATGTTAAGTATTAGTTTCCTTTTTATTTCTATTTTCTCCAAAACTTCGTCGTTACTCACTTGTTCGGTTCACGGTAGCCTCAGCATCCTTCTGTAGAACCAGATTTATGCTGCTTCAAGTCGACACTTCATCTTTGAGGAGATCGTCCTGCACTCACTGCCATACAGGAGGACAGATGTCACACAGCAGTTTAATACTTGTTTCTAGCGAAATTTTGCCAATTCTTAGTAGTCTGCTAGCTTTTGGAATGCTTCCTAGGCTATCCCAATACGCCTTTGGGCCTCAGTCTCGATGTTCTGTCTTGGGTGGTGGCTAATGTATTCCAGCTGTAGCAAAAGTGGTCTGGTTGACAAACCACAGTCTAGGTAGCCTTAGCTCTCAACCCTCGAGTTCCACGAAAATAGTGCGTTATTGTATTTCCTCTATCTGTTGTCGCTTCATTGGAAATAAATAGGTGGCATTACTTACGGAATGTCTCTTGCGTGCGTGTATGTGTATGCACGCGAGCGCGCATGTTGCACTTGGCTGAACGTTGCAACAATTCTAAATATCTTTATAGGCAGTAAATAATCGAATGATCAAAACGGCCCAGACCCCAATTATCGTTGAAAAGAAAGCGAAAAGGACGCGAACGTAGGTCCAGTCACTGGTTAACCAATCAGAACCGATGACAGTTGCAGAAGAATTGACGGAATCTTTGCCAACACCCAACGGTCACCTATTAAAGTCTTTCAATGCTGGTCAACGCTGCTGTGTCCAGCGACGTCGGTAATTTGAACTACCTTCACTCTTTCATCTCATACACTTATTGCCCGCCTCGAAACTGACCGCCACATTGCTGGTCATTAATCTTTGCTGACCTTTCTGTGGGGTCTGCAGCCACATTCCAACAGATGCAAGCCTATCGCTACTTTATTGATATTTCCATGGCAAATGTTCAGATGTGAGCCATCATTTAATTCTACCAGTTCAGATCATTACAGTTCAGGCAGGCCACGCAATTTCCAAAACATCTTCATTTTCTCTATATTCCAAGTGCAAAGAGAAAGTTCCATTGGGACATCTCCCTTCAACCCCCCAAGAGCATGGTCCTTTGTGTAGTAAATTCCCGCAAGGATGCTTCCCTAAACATTACAATCTTAACCTCTTCAAGTCAAGGGTCAATCGTTATCTATCCTCCTTATCCTCTCTCCCTACCACCACATCTATCACAACTGATCCATCATGACCATTTTAACCCTAACCCCCTACTACGAGTGACACTCGAACCTTTTAGTAGGTGAACTTTAGTATAAAATAAATAGGTTTATTAATGTCTTCATTACTATCGCCCTAGGTCTGCCCAACTGTAGGTTGCATACATTTCACCTTCTTTTTCTATACATGGGCGATCATGGCTCTCCACTGCTTCCTGTACTTTGTAGCTCTAAGCAAATTTAGATTCCTTTCTGAAGTACAGTATATGTGGTTTCAGTCGCAATTAGGTTTTTACAGTGTGTCCCATGTCCATCCTGGTTAATGGATAGCGGCTAAGAATAAGAATTCGGAGAGCCGAGTTCGAATTCCAGTCACGTTCATTATATCCACTTAGGCGCAAATACCGCTGGGAAATGTATGAATCCACCTCTTTTCCTCCAACTTCGGGTTAAATAACAGAAGTTTTGTCTGTAGAAATCATTGTTATTCGCAACAAAAAATTGTTAATGCAATATTCCCTTGGTAAATATATATATATATATATATATTCTTACAATCTTCAATGTGTCTCGGCTTTAAATAACCCACAAATGATTGGTTAACCGTAAAAAAGAACAAATCAATTAATCATTGTCCATCCTGTTTGAATTCAGAGTTCTCTTTTCTTTTTCATTTTTTTTTAAATCAATTCGCCCTAAGGAAGGCCATAATGCCACTAAGATGCAGGAGGGGTGGGGGGCTATTGGGATTGAAAGAGAATGAAAATACTTAAAAGAAAACCCACTCCTTAATAGGAAACAAAGCATATATCTCTATATCTGTTCAAAAGACCGGGAAGGAGTGTGAACCGAACGATAGGCGAATCTATCTACTCCTATTGAGGAAAACTAAATAAATAGTAAATGAAAGTTCAAATTTTAAGCGGAAACATTAGAAATCCAGAGTTGAAGTAGACATTTTTTAACCTGATGCCAACCTGAACCAGAAAGAGCAGTCGGCTCTACTATTTAACCTCTAGTTGAGGTACAAAGAGATGGATTCACAGTCAGGCCAGAGATACACAGAATATGTACAGAAGAACATTTTTATAGAAAGTTATGTCAGATGTCCAAACTACTTCTTCAAACTCGCTCTATATGATCGGAAGAAATAGAGTCTGTTCTTATGTTATTTATATATCAATTTCATACTAATTTTCTGTAGACACTTGAGCATACTCGAACGTCGGAGCACTTGCTCCTGCTATTCACTTTCTCGTTTAAGTTGTATATATAATTCTTATTAATCTAGTTTTGATGGCTTTCAACCGAAATTAAGCGAGCCTTAATTTTTATGCAGTTTTATTTAGAGATTGATTTTTTATGGCTTATCAACCTTTGATAAGTGATTTAAAACCAGAGAATTTTTTAGATATAATGATTTTTACCGATACTTGTTCTGCTACTCAACCTATAGCGGGGGGTCGAAAAAGAGGTTGATTCATATATTTCTCAAGAGTAAATGACGAACCCGAATGGAATTGAAATTCGGCTCTACGTTTCCGATCTCCAATTATATATATATATATATATATATATATATATATATATATATATACTTAAAAGTGATTTTAATACGCATAAAATTAAGATTTTTGCTATTTAACCATTAATAGACGTTTCCTTCCACGCTGTTCGAATTTTAAAATGGACGTTTGTTTTCCTTATATATATATGTAATCATCTCTGTCTAAAGGAAAACAAAAACAAACAAAAAAAGAATAATTTACATGCTTTATTTACATTAATCAGACTCTTATCCTAATCTTCATTGCCATATTCACAACATTTCGGCCGTTGTACGCTCCGGCCTTCTTCAAGTGATTTTAATTTCTAATCAAACATTTTATTTCGTCCACCGGGGTAGTTTTGTTCTAGTTCCACGTGCCATGCCTCTTCCGGATGTCTCAATTTTTTTTTCTCTTTTACTCAACTTTTGGTTCACCACTGCTGAACTCACAACTCTTTGGGTCTAGTTACTAGATCTAACCAACGTCTTTATCTACTGAACATGTGTCTTTTGGGACTTATAAATTTAATGTCTCAGCATGCATTTTTACCAGTGCTCATATAGAAATTTTTTCTGTTATTATTATTATTACATTTATTTTTTACCAGAGCTTATATTGCAATATTTCTTGTTATTCATTGCTTTTCTCTAGCACTCCATATTACTGGTTTCCATATTGTATTCATTAGATATAGAAAGAATAATTTACTGTATATGTTTTTGTTTTTTTGTTTGTTTTTTTTTTTTTTTTTTTGCATGCTTATTATTTTACTTGAGACAATTAAATAAACAAAAGATTTTTTGTATAGAAAAAAAAACTGATTGCGTCTCAAAATTTTACTGTCTTCCGTTTTACATTTTATGTCAGCTCATAAGCATTTTATTTCATAATCTTATTTTCTATTCTATTCTTGCTTCTTTGCAGACTTCCAATGATGAACCTGAGCTCTTACTCCGATCCCCACAGCAACCGACACACGTCGTTCTTTATCGAAGACATCTTACTAAACAAGCCGAAAAGGCTTCAAGTACGAGATTACCAAGGCCTCAACCTGGGTCGATCACCATTCCCAGAATACAGTGCGGCGGCCGCAGCAGCTGCGGCCGCGGCTTACCCCTATTCCATGCAACATGCTGCCGCAGCCGCCGCTGCCCTCTACCCACATCAGGTCCTT
>CAHIKZ030000657.1:2015000-2190000 GCA_903632075.3 Acanthosepion pharaonis
TATCTGTTAAAATGAGATGTCAGTGTTATTTTCATAGTTGCGCAATTTAGACGACAATTTATCCATCGCATTCTGTACACACAATTTCTACTCCGGTTTCATGCCTTTTCCCTACAGCATTATCGCGTAAACTTAAGTATATAAAATTATTCACGTACGCACATACACTCACACACACACGTTAACATGCAAACACGTGCGTTGACATAAGCGCATTCACGTGTTCACATATACAAACTGTTTTCTTCTCTTGATATTTACTTGGCTAATCATCGTATGGTACAAGATAAAATAAGATAAACCTGAAAGAGAAGATTGTGTTACGCCAATCCTTCAAGTGAGAGAAGTGTACTTACCTATAAAATCAGCATTCTGACTTTTTAATTGGGTTCGAAGAGTAATCTTTTGTACAAAGAACAACCTAAATATCAATCACTGGAAAATCATTCTTTTTCTTTCTTTCTTTCTTTCTTTCTTTCTTTCTTTCTTTCTTTCTTTTCTTCATTCATTCATTCATTCATCCATTTTTCTCCTTCCTTTTTCTCTCTTGTTTTTGCTTTCTTTTTCTCTTTTTCGTTCTTTTTTCTGTTTCTTTTTCTCTATCTCTTTCTTTTCATTCTTTCTTTCTTTCCTTCTTTCTTTCCAGTATATTCCTTATCTATGTATCTATCTATCTATCTATCTATCTCTCTCTCTCTATATATATATATATATATATATATATATATATATATTCTCCTTATCTATCTATCATTCTCTCATATATATATATATATATATATATATATATATATATTCGGCTCATTCTCTATCTAGATATCTAAATAGCTAGATAACTTATTCTGACCATATCTATCTGTATATATATATATATATATATATATATATATATATATATGTATGTATGTATATATATTATTCTGTTCATCATCTATCTTTTTCACTGTCTTTGTTTCTCTTTTCTTTGCACTTTTCACCGTCATAAACTCACTCACTTTCACACACTCCAACACATAGTCTCTTTTCCTCGATTTCTCACCTCACTCTCTCTTTATGTTTATGAACTTTCTTTATTTTTTCTCTCTGCACCTCCCCTCCTCTATTAATTTCATCCCAACCCTTCATAGGCTACTTAAGTAAGCAATGAACTTTTGAGATAAACTTTAAATTTTCGCGGCCTAATATTAGCACCCATTACGTTTCAAGTTTTAAATGCCCCTGTCCCTAACCCAATGCATACCGACGCAAGCAGAGATTAAATTTGAAATCACATCAACTAATTCTCATATTATTCCAACGTTTAATTTCTTTCACCATCTGCTTCTTCCTGTCCTCTCATACTCTCCTCTCCGTCACCTTCTCTCTGTCACCCTCCTTTTCGCTCTTTATATTCTATTATCTTTTCCCTTTCGCTGTTGAGCCACATCTTCTACTGTTTGTGTGCGCATGCGTAACTACCTTCTAGCGCATGCGTGTGAAAAACGTACGCAGTTCTAATATTCTTGCTCTTTCCACCCAGTTATCATTTATAATTAATTTTCTGCTTTTAATTAAGCCAAGTTGATTAGAAAGTCAAACCGCTACGATAAAACGTAGATAATTAATTTAGTTCTTCTAGATTTGTTTTGTTTTTATTCTTTGTCCTCTTCTTATTTTTTTTTTAAATATTCATACACACACGCACGCACACGCGCGCGCGCACACACACACACACGAACACTCGCTGTCTTTCTCCCCCTTAATATTTTATTGCATTTAATTGCCACCAAGATTCACTTAATTTGGCGTTATATCCAAGTCGTCAGCGATTATAAAGATGTAAACATTTTAATAGTTGTACTGGTTGTTTGGAGGAATCGAGCTCTTTTGTTTGTTTTTGTTTTGTTTTTTTGTTTTTTAGGTTTTTTTTTGTTTATTTCGCTTTTATTTTCTTTCCTGGAGTCCATGAGCAGAAAATAACTTCAATAAAATAATAACAATAATAATAATAATAATAACAACAACAACAACAATAACAATAATAATAATGATTTTTAACAATTACAGTTGTAGTTGGAGCCATCGGATTGATTGGAAAAGATTCCAATAGACTCCGTGAAGGAATCCCTGGTAGCCCATGCCTTAAAGAAATACAAAAAAAAAATGTGCTCACAAGTACAGTCTACACATTATGAAGTTTTTTATCTAAGTAAAATGTGTGCGATTTTCTTTTCCTTTTGTAAAAGGAGAAGAAAATCGCACATAGTTTACGTAGATAAAACCCTTCATAATGTGCAGACTGTACTTTTCAAAATTGCTCAGTGGAAAATGTCACGATGTCACTTCTGACATTAAGTCTCTGGTCGGACCTGAAATGAAATGAGTTAAACACCAGAAACCAAAGGACTTAAAAAACAACAACAACAATAATAATAAATATAATATTAGGTTGGTGCAAAAATAATGGCGTAAGAATGTCGTTTTTGACGTTAAAAAATACGTCAAAAAACGACATTATTACGTCATTATTTGTGCACCAACCTAATAATAATAACAACAACAAAAACAAATTACACCCTTGAAAAGATATTCCCAATGATTTTTTATTAACGACAATTACAAAAATTTGTTTAAAACATCATTTATTTTCAACAGCCTTCGACGTCATTTAAATTTGTAAATACTCCATACTGTTCTATTATTGCTAATCATAAAATTCTTGTCCTATATTGATTGTTTCTTTTCTTCTTGTTTTTTTTTTCAAGGCTTATCAACTTTTTGCAGGCTATTTAAAGCCAGAAAATATTTTAGGTTGTAAGAATTTGGAGGTAGATATTAATGATTTACTCTTAAACAAGTCCTACTAATTAAGCCGTAGTCGATGTTGGACATGGTGGGGGAAGGGAGAAGAGGAGGAGTCATATCTTTTCCAAGGGTATTTGCGCGTATGACGAACCCAACAGGAATTGGAAATCGGCACTCCGATTTTCAATTCCGACCGGTTATCCATTACATCACCAGCACATCCAAGCTTATAGTAACTGGTATTCCCAAAAAGTCACCTCTTTAGGTACTAACTAGGCTCGACGTTGCTTAACTTCGGTGATTGTAAGTGAATCGGTGTTTCGACGTGATATGGCCATAAGCTCGCATGTCATATAGTAGTAGTAGTAGTAGTAGTAGTAAAACAATTAAAAAGAGAACAGAAGTTAAAGAAATAAAAACAAGGGAAAAAGAACTGAGTGATCAGTTAAGAAAGAAAGGATAGATAGATAGATAGATAGATAGATAGATAGATAGATAGATAGATAGATAGATAGAAAGAAAGAAAGAAAGAAAGAAAGAAAGAAAGAAAGAAAGAAAAGATAGATAGATAGATAGATAGATAGATTTGAAAGAAAGAAAGAAAGAAAGAAAGAAAAGATAGATAGATAGATAGATTAGAAAGAAAGAAAGAAAAGATAGATAGATAGATAGATTAGAAAGAAAGAATAGATAGATAGATAGATAGATAGATAGATAGATAGATAGATAGTACAAACAGAATAAATATATTGAATATTTAAAGACAAGCTATGTCATTAGGCAAAATATTACTCGTCTCAGATTGTAATCAATTATCCTGGTCAAACAAATAATAACGTACATCACCAGAGTTTAATTCTATGATTATCATTATTATTATTATTGTTATTATTTTATTTTTCATGTTTGCATTTGAGTTGTCTGAAGACTTAGGGAAAACAAGTCTCTTCAAATATCCTGCACCTCGGAAGTCCTAATGACCCCCAATACTGCAAAATGTCACTTTTCTGATTCTCTAGTCTTAGCTATCAGCCGGGTACGGACAACATCAAAATTCAAAACCGTAGTGCTAACAACACCATTCCGTAAAAAATATGCTTATTACACAAACAACAGTAGCACCATGATGAGGCCGTGACCCTACCTTCCACGGTGAAGTTTCTGAGATTTACATTCTCTTTATATATATATTTTACATACACACGCATGCACACACACAAAAAATTTTTTTTTTATTTTGCGCATGTGGGCGTTTGTATTTGATTTTGTCGACTGAACAGTATAGTGGGGTCAATTTTGCAACGTCAGTGAGAAAATAGAGCACCATAATGCAACATTTTACACTGACTTTCGTGCAAGGAAAAATATGGATCCAACTTTCCTCACCAAACTTAATCTAATATTCACTTTAAAAAAATTCTTCAATCCCCAAAAAAGTGTTTCGACTTTATATAACCTACTAAAGGTTGACAAACCGTAAAAAGCAAATAAATAAACGTTTCCAGCATTCTCAGCCATATTGGAGGTTGGATTAAATGTCAGAGACGCATGTAGCTCGCAAGCTGCAGTTTGACCACACCAGGGATAAATTGTCCGAGCACGATGTCTTTCAAATTAGGGGGCTTTAATGAGTATACTAATATTTTGACATTTCCTTACGAGAAAAAAAAATTAGGGACATATAGACAAGCTGTACCTGATATTCTTGAAAATCTAGAAATTCTTATAGCCGGTAGACTGACAGAAAGGCCGTCTTTATTTGGTAAAAAAAAAAAAAAAGAAAGTGAAAGAAAGTCATAAATCGCATAAAAGATTGAAACTAAAAAAAAAAAAAAAAAAATATCGGCGAAGAACCACGTTCGTTTTCAAATAATGATAAATCGTGTTTGTTTGTTAATTTGTTAGCGGAAATGAAAACATCAAACGACTCTCCACTTCCGCCGGCGCGCCAAAAATCATTTGGCAATCGGCTGTAATTGGTTTTAATTACGGGCTTCATTATTTATGAAACAGGAAAAATCGGCCTTGGGTCTCAGTGAATGTGATTCGAAACTAATTTAAAAATGATAGACTAAGGCAGAAATGATTTAATCAAACGCACGTAAAATACTTACATAGATATAGATGTCTACGTATTTATGTTTCGGTGATGAAAGCATACGTGCAAATGGTTAGAAAGAGTTCAATAATTATATATATATATATATATATATATATATATATATATATATATATATATATTAAAATGTATATATATATATATATATATATATATTTATATATATTAAATGCATATAAATGACATACGTTATATATATATATATATATATATATATATATATATATATAACGCATGTCATTTATATGCATTCAAATCATCTATAACTCCCCATATATCTCTTTCACTCGCTTACTCACTCACTCTGTCTCGCTCTGTCTCGCTCTTTTTCTCTCTCTCTCTCTCTCAGACACACACAAAAATATATATATATATATATATATATATATATATATATATATATATATAACACATGTTATTTAAATGCATTTAAAACATCTCTATCTCCCCATATATCTCTTTCACTCGCTTACTCACTCACTCTGTCTCGTTCTTACTCTCTCTCTCACACACACTCACGTACACACACAGATACACACACACACACAGACACACACACACACACACACACACACACACACACACACACATATATATATATATATATATATATATATATATATATATATATATATATATATATATATATATATAAAGTTGCTAATGGTCAGAGTTGAATCAGACCAAGAAACAGTAAAATTAAAAAAGTGTTCAAATATGTAAAAATATAAAATAACATGTAGAGATTTTAACTTTAATAATCAGGAGGTCAATTAAAATACGCGACCATAGTTTCGACCTAACGGTCTCTTTGGGCGATACTTTTAAAATGACCACTTTAACGATTTATTTAAAAAAATATATAAAAAGCACACACACAAAGAACGCTACATAATTATCTTTCAAGATATATATATATATATAGGCTCATGATGATTGAAAAACAGGACATTGAGTTTAATGATTGAATAAATAGAGCCAGAAAACAAGTTACTGCATTTACGTTAACGCTGTATGTTGGCTGATAGAGCATTCTTAAGCATAGTGTGGCTGAACAAAAGTCATGCAAAAATACTGGGCCACCAGAAATTTTCACTTTTCAGCTATTTTCTTAAGTTATTTCTTTCTAAAAATGTGATCTTTATTATTACAAAAATTACACAACATTAAAGTACAGAGTTAGTAATTAATGTTTTAGCCTTTGGCTTGAATAATATGTGCAATTAGATGTGGCATGGAATGGAGCAAATTTTCTCATGAGGAATTTTTTTTTCGTATTATTCCTGGAGGTAACCTCAAAGCTCTTGGAGATGGCGTGGTCTCTGCTAGAGTACTTGTTTCTTCAGTTCCCGCTACAAGGACTGTTTTGCTGACCAGTCTTCCAAAAGTTGAAAATATTCGTCCACAAGAAACCTTTTTTGTAACTTGTGATGTGTAGCAAGGCGAACCGAAAATGTCTCCATCTTCGTAGATTAGACCACTGTACACTAATATAGTTTTCACTGTTCCATAAGATTCCATCGACTTTTATTAATTTTCTTCTACCATCGCTTTTGATGCAGCCCCCAAACTTGGTTTATCCTACAGCAAATTTAGCAATCTTCTATTCCGATGTTTAATTTTTTTCTTGTTATACGCGCGTTCAAGTTGGGGTTTGTTCGTAATACACCGCTTACTGTATTAACTAAATTTTCACTATTACGACTTCATTCACTCCCTTTTTGTCTCGCTGTTAATTTTGGATTGCCTACTAACACACTCCTAAACTTTCTTTCATCTCTCTTGTCTAACTTTTTGTGGTAATCCGGTTTGCATTTACCAGTAGTTGTAAACGTCTTTAGAATTCTTGATGAAAATTCTGAGTCACCTAGTTATCACTCGATGAGTTATCTCCCACTTCAAAGTCACAACCTTCATCTTTGTTATAGCTGAAATGTTAGCCACGATTTTAGTGTAAAACTAGCAAAGCAGACTAATGTTCAATCATTGTATACTGGCTGAGAGTGCATCTTAAGTAAAATGATGATGAACAAAAGTCATGCAAAAATACTGGACAACCAGAAAACTTCACCTTTCAAATATTTTCTTAAGTTATAATTTTTCTTTCCCAAAAAGTGGTCTTTATTATTACAGAAAGGCAACTTTCTGCAAAGGCAACTTACACTCATAATTATGGTAATAAGATGGACGAATCCTACTTAGATATTTGCATATTGGCTTTATCATTTCAGAGCTTTCATTGGTTCTATAGTTTTGCATGGCTTTTTGTTCAGCTTTAAACTGCGTAAAGCGGTGTATCTTCTATATATATATATATATATATATATATATATATATATATATATATATATATATATAGTAATACTCGTTTGGAAAAAAACTCGGATAGCACTTGTTAAAACAAATCGGTATGAGAAGAAACCGTCCAGTGCCTTAAGTCTTTAGTCCAAAAAAAAAACCAAGCGAGTAGTAAGACTAAAACGTAGAGTGCACAATAGGCTAAATAGAACGGGAAAATATATATATATATATATATATATATATATATATATATATATATATATATATATATATATATATATGTGTGTGTGTGTGTGTGTGTGTGTGTGTGTGTGTGTGTGCGTGTGTGTGTGTGTGTGTAAAATAGGATACAGAATCGACACAAGGTTTTAAGTAACATGCCAAATGGAAAACCGTTGTATTCAAACTAGATCTGATTACGCCTTTTCAAGGTTTCACCAGATAAAAAAAAATGAAAGAAATGTTTTCGGAAAAAGAACTAATGATTTGAGCATATACACATATTTCTTTCTTTTTGTTTTTGTTATTATCTGATGAAGTCTTGAAATGGCGAAACGCGTAATCAAATCTAATTTCGATGAAATGGTTTTTCATTTATTTTATTTATATATATATATATATATATATATATATATATATATATATATATATATATATACGTACATTTTATGATTTTTGAGGGCCAGAATAAATCACAAAAATATATTACCCTGCCTACTAATTCTGTCATATCTACAATAGAAATGAATCTATCTAAACTCATTATAAAAGTCGTTACTACTACATCCAACACTATAAAAGACTAAGTCAATACGAAACAAAACCATAAACTTAAACCTGAAGGAGTTTATGCCATCGCCTGTAATAAGCGTCACAAAAATCCATAAGAAATACCTCAAGGAATCTAAATAAATGATTATATGAACACAAAAGAGAGATTTTACAAAATAATATATCAAATGCGTTGGTTGCCCATCATAACGAGACTGACCACGACTTTGACATAAAAAAATGCTACTATATTCAAAGGAGTAAATAATTCCCAATGACGTTAAATGTCAAGAGATTGGCATAATCGCAAAATCATCTAAAGTAAATTTGCGCACTGGCTCCTATAACAATTCACCATTCCTAGCAGTTCTTCTAATATCACAATGTGGAATACCTACTTCCAAAAGTGAAGGAAAGAAAGAAAAAGACTCTAAATGAATTCAGCTGTAAAAAAAAAATCACAAAAATTATAAAATTCCCAGCATCCCTCTGCCGTGCGCATGTGCAGTCCTACCAAAATGACAAAAAAGCATGAAGCACTGAAGGACGAAAAGCGACACAAGTAAACTTTTTCCACTTTGTCATACTAGTCACCAATACTGTTCTTGATATATAAAAATATAGAAAATATAAAATATATATCGTTATCTCATTCATTCATATATATATATATATATATATATATATATATATATATATATATATATTCTGTATATATGTTTTTCTGCAGTTCACTGCTACCAGCAAGCAGAGATATTTCTTCTCTCGATGATGACCATGTTGGCCGAAACTAGTCGTGGAATCTAAATGAAATAATAATAATAAAAACGAAAGAATAATAATCTACAATCCACTGTGCCTGAAGATTTTAATTTTTTAATATTTTTTATTGTTCAATATTTATTTATATATATATATATATATTTATATATATATATATATATATATATATATATATATATATTATTTGCTCTGTTAAAATATGGATAGTTTTATAATTATATATATATAACTGATATATATATATATATATATATATATATATATATATATATATATATAAAAGTATAAAACGGAATGAATTCCAATAACCAAAAACTATTCTTAAAAGAGTGCTCAATACTGTGGATCAATAATTATTTTTTTTTATGTTATAAAATAATTATTTGTTTTGTTACTAGTGATCCACCCAGATTATATACAAAAATGGAGTGATATATATATATATATATATATATATATATATATATATATATGATAAAAATATAGTTTTAAGTTATGCTATATCTATGGGTTAAAGTGCTCCATATCTTTGACAGAGCGTGTCTAAATATGCACAACAGACATGGCCTGCAGATTGCGTTTATGCATGAAACAGACTGTCAACGCACGATGTCTACTTTTATATATTTATATGTGTATGTGTGTGAGTGTGTGTATGTATGTGTGTGTTATCAAGCATCAATCATTATATATATGTATGTGTGTGTGCATGTATAATGTTTTGATTATGTCAAAACAGGATGAAAGAGAAGGCAGATGCCTAATAATTTTGAAATATCATTAATATCGTTTGTTTTACGTAAAGCGCATGCGCCATAATTTTTGTGTGAGACTCAAGAAATTATTTCCTGATGATTGGATTTGAAATAAAATACAAAACAACTGTGAATTGAAAGCTCAATTTTGACAACATCTCAACACCGTTGTGAGCATATTATAAATAAACGGTTTATACAGCATTATCCGACATTTTTTTCCTCAATGTTATTAATAATATTCATTTCAGATAATTGTCACTAGATTTTTTTTGTCTGATCAACCTCTAACCGCGTTGTTAATTAAATTTAAAAGGGAAAACAGAGGAAGACGTATAAATAAGTCTCAAGCCTGTCACGTTGATATAAGCTGAATTCTGATATGATTTCTTCTCCATTTTACGTTTCAGCTACGCCATTAAATTAACCACTGAATTAAGTTCATTGATAAAGAAAGAGATTGCGTTGAAAAATAATTATTTATTTGGTAAAATAAATAAGTTTGTTTTTATAATCTACGGGCGTATCCATTGACCTTCTTCAATGCGCCTTGTCCCTTCGGAACGTTGGCGATCATGGCTCTCCACAATTTCCAATCCTTTGTAGATATTAATAAAGTTTGTCTTTTTGCTATCACACCTAAACCTTCTTCCGCCATCCATTTACTCACGCTCACTTATTATTCGCTGCATTCTTTGTCCCTATTGCTTTAAATGTGTCCTGTGAGTACTAAATTTTCCAAGCCCTCTTTCCTCATTATGTGCCCTAGAGATTTTGAACGGTCTCTTACCGGTGTTAAATAAAGTGTCCTTTTTGTTTCCATTTTCTTTAAAACTTCGCCGTTGCTCATATATTCGGTCCATAGTGGGCACCTCGACGTAGTGTAGTGGTTATCAAGCTATTCTCGCTGGAACAATTACGACTGAGTAGTGAGTTCGTTCCTCACTGGTACACCATACTTTCGGTCTTGTGCCACATCTAAGCTACACTTAAAAAATCCCCATACTCAGTCCATAGTATTCTCAGCATCCTTCTGAATAATCACATTTCTGTTGCATCAAGTCTCTTCTTCATCTGTGATGAGATTGTACAACATCCCCTGACATACAGGAGGGCTGATATTACGTAACAGTTCAGTGCTCTTTTCTTTGTTTCTAACGAAATTTTCCTGTTTCTTAATACTTAATGCTTAGATTCTGGAAGGCTTCTTTCGCTATCCCAATGCGCCTTCGGATTCCAGTTTCGCGGTTTCCGTCCCCTGTTAAAACATTTCACAGATATTTCAATTTTTGGATTTGTTTGATTTTGGTATTTGTGATTTGAATGTTGGACTGTTCCTTTATTTGTGTATTTGGCTATCCGTCTCTCTTTGACACAGATTTTTTTTTTCCGAACCAGCCTTTCATAGTATTTTTGCGTAGAAAAGCAACCTACAGAATTTTTATTAAAAAGTAATGGACATTCTATGCCTACCAATGTTATCCATAATATTTTCCAAGCAGCGAATCACCTTCCACAAACCGAGTTGCTACTGATGCAAAAATTAGCCATTACACGTTGCTGACATTGACGTACCGCGTCTTGATTTATCGGGTTCAATTTCAAACAAAATTTGTCTCTTAAAAAAAAATAAACGAACTACTTAGTTTTCTTTTTTTTCACTTTGCTTTTTCTAACTACTGACGATGACTCATCCGAGTCGAAACCTTGACCACAAACTTGATTTCGAATATTTTTTTTTTATATCGCCAGCAACGACGCTTGAGGAGGTGATTAGTAGTTTTCTAATACGTGTGAGTATGTTATATTAAAATATTTATACATTAATCATTTTCAGCCATTATGTTATGACTACTTTTAATCTGGCGGTCTTATTGTTCTGAAATTATATGTAAAAATCAGAAAAGAACTCGACTAAAATCACCCGTCATATTCCATACAGAAACATTTTATTTAATGTTCTCTAGTTTGACATTTATCCTTTTTGGCATCGATTCAACGCTTGTAATGGAAAAATGTATTTTTTTGTAAGAATTAGCGAACATCTGGATGCGGATGAGAAGCAGAAACATCAAACGAAATCAGGTTATCATCCCAGAAAACTCATTTGGCCTTTTGATATCGAATGCACTTCTTCAATTTCGGACAAAACCGAACACTTATCTACTTTCTTTTAATTTATTTATTTTAACTTTATTTTTATCTCAGTTTTTCTGTTCTTGCTTTTTTTCTTCTTTTTTTTTTTGTATTATCTGTCATTTTTTTTCATTCTTTTTCGTTTTTGCTTTCTTTTTTCCTTTTTATCTTTTTCTCTCTTCTTTCTTTATTTTTTTATTTATTCCGCCTTCTTTTTTCTCGATTTCTTCCTTTTTTTTTCTTTCTTTCCTTCTTTGCTTATTTCTCTTTCTTTTCCTTTCTATCTCATTTTCTTTCTTTTTTTTTTCTTTTTATGCTTCTTTTCCTTCTTTGGATATTTCATTATTTCCTTTTCTTTTTGGGTCTCTTTAGATTTGCATAGTCTTTCCTCCACTTTTTAGGGTTTTTTTTTCCTTTTCTTCTTTTTCCTTCTTTTTCCTTCCTTCCTTCATTTCTTTTATTCTTTCTTTCTTAATTGCTACACTTCTCCATTTTTCTCTCTTAATATTCTTCTTACTTTGTCTATTTCTTTACCACTCATTTCATTCTTTTTTTTTCTTTCTTTTTATTTTTTCTCTCTCTATCTCTTTGTTCTCGTTTACTTTTCATTCACGCCGTTACCAAACTTCCTCCCAACCTTTTCTTCTTCCTCTCTTTCTCTCCCTAACTCTTTCCTTTTTTTTCTTTTCCTCGTCCTTTTACAACAACATCCATTTATTGAAACATAATAACATAATAAGGTGTTCAATGGCCAAACATAGAGATTCTGAAAAGATTATCCGATTTCTATAGTCGGCCTATTAAGACACAGGCACAATACAGTCCGTCCGACACATGCTGCCCTTCGATGGGTCCCGGCATGCGCCTTCGGTCCGTATCTTCAGGCAGCATGTAATACTAACGACGCTTACAAAGTGAATGTTTTTAGGCACAGTTGGTGGTAATAGTGAAGATGGCAGCGCCGTTGTTGTTGCATTTAATGTGAGCGGAAGGCTATTAACGCTTGCGCCTATTATGTGTATTCTCTTCAGAACATAGTGAATACAGTAAGATTTAGTTTCGCTCATACGATCCCCATTTTACACACGCACACACAAACACTGATTCAATCACACATCGATGTATTTATCTACTCGCCTGTCATAACTTTCCTGCTAAAATAGTTTACTTAGATTTTTGTCTACTGAATAATCTATTCAGTTTGATACATATCTATCTTTTCT
The DNA here is from genome assembly GCA_903632075.3 of Acanthosepion pharaonis. NCBI lineage: Eukaryota > Metazoa > Mollusca > Cephalopoda > Sepiida > Sepiidae > Acanthosepion > Acanthosepion pharaonis. The sequence continues at coordinate 2,027,873 of CAHIKZ030000657.1, forward strand.
TTCTTTCTTTCTTTCTAATCTATCTATCTATCTCATTTTGTTCCTATCTATCTCAGTATGTTTGTATCCATCTATCTATTTTCACTTCAATATCTATCTATCTATCTCAGTATGTTCCTATCTATCTATCTGATTCAGTATCTATCTCATTCTGTTCCTACCTAACTATCTATCTACCTATCTCAGTTTGTTCATATCTATCTATCTGTCTATCTATTTATATATATATATATATATATATATATATATATATATATATATATATATATATATATATATATATATAAATATATATCTATTTAAGTATGTATCTATTCATCATGTATCTATCTATATCTATCTATCTATCTATCTATCTATCTATCTATCTATTTATCTATCTCATTTTGTTCCTATCTATCTCAGTATGTTTGTATCCATCTATCTATTTTCAATTCAATATCTATCTATCTATCTAAGTATGTTCCTATCTATCTCATTCAGTATATATCTCATTCTGTTCCTATCTAACTATCTATCCATCTATCTCAGTATGTTCATATCTATCTATCTATCTATCTATCTATCTATCTATCTATTCTCAATTCAATATATATCTATCTCAGTATGTTCCTCTCTATCTATGCCAGTCTAATCATCTATCTATCTATCTATCTATATCTATCTATCTATCTATCTATCTATCTATCTATGTCTGTCTACGTTTCTATCTATTTAGAAGGCGCGATGTGTAAATTGTCGCCCATTTATATTTTAATTTCGCGCATGCGCGTTTTTTATTTTGTCGACTGCACAGTATAGTAGGGTCATTTGGATATCGTCTGTAAAAAAAAAAGGGCATCATGACGCACTTCACTCAGCTAGAGATTTGGAAAAGGTATTCTGTACTGCTTGGCATTCGCGCCGGAAGCTCCAGTACAAATATTTCAGAGTGGCTGGGTGTCAATCTGAGTACAGTGTAGCGGATTCGAAAAGAGTTGGATGAATCTAATGGCGATTACGAAGGAGAGATCACTAGTGACGGCGACGTTATGCTTGCGTTCATCTTCCCACATGACATCAGTGTCAACACGGAGGCCTACATCAAGTTCCTTGAGGAGGTAGTGTTGCTCTGGGTGGTTTCTGGAAGACCCTGTGTCTGGCACCAGGACATTGCACCGTGTTGCACAAGCGGGAGACCCAGTCACGGCTGTCAGACAATTTCTGCGACCACATCATCCATTACATCTGGCTACCTAACTCCCTAGACTGCAACCCACTTAATTATTATGTGTCGGGCGCAGTTGTGCGAGAGACCAAAAAGACATCTAGCAAAACTAAAGGCAAGAATTATGGCAGTATTCAACAATTTTGACAAAGAAAACGCCCAGAAGAGTTGTAGGAGATTGCGGAATCGTCTGGAGGCCGTGGTTGAAGCCCATGGCGATTTTATTGAATAAAATTATTCTTTAGTATTTCAAGATATTTTGGTGTAATTTTGGTAAATTTGTTAAAATATGATGTCAGTGTGATTTTCATTTTTGCGACAATTTATCCATCGCATCCTGAATATGTTCAAATTTATCTACATATCTATGTATTTATTCAGTACCCATCTCTGCTTCTGTCTATCTCCCTATTTCAATCTCTTCATTATCAATATTTCTATGTATTAATCTATGTTCAAATTTATATATATATATATATATGAATTCATTCAATACTCATTTATCCTCCTCTCTCTTGGCCGCTATCAATTCATCTCTCTATCTCAGTCGCGACTCTCAGTCATATTTGTCGGGCTCATTTCAGTCTTTAACAAAATATACTTTTGATATAACTTAGATGCTAAAATTATTTCTTTACTCTAACTAAAATATATAATTTTTAAAAATGTCTGTGCAAGAAATTAAAAAAAAATACATTTTGGCATTTTAATATTGATCCTAATAATTCTATAAAAAAAACATTTATTTAAAAAATTATTATATATGTGTTTTATATATATATATATATATATATATATATATATATATATATATATATAGTCATTTACGAATCTTTCACTTCTCAATTTGTTTTATCTATCTATCTATCTATCTATCTATCTCTCTCTCTCTATATATATATATATATATGTGTGTGTGTGTGTGTGTGTGTGTGTGTGTGTGTGTATGCGCACTGCTAATGGGTCCCAAAAAAAAGACGAAACAGCCGTTCAGTGCTTTCTGCATTCTGTTGAGGATTCTTGTTCTAGACCCGATGAAATATGAGAAATATATATATATATATATATATATATATATATATATAATTATTTATTTAAAAATATGATTCCAACTCGCGACATAAGAGGTCCCATGTTTCAAAACAAGAGCCGAAAATTCAATATAATTATTTGAATTAAATTGAGTTAAAGTAAGCTCTGTTCCATCATCAAGCGAAATTTTTTTGGGAATAACGTATTTCTGAAATTTACGTGTTTTAATAATTGAAATCAAAATTTCCATGGTAACAGCTCGGGCGAATTGTTTAAATTGGGTAGGCGTTTGTTGGGTGTTATTAATAAGTATCAGTATAGAGTAACTTTCCTAGATGTCAAGTCAGGGAAAGGTAGGGGTGTCTACATTTTGAACGGAAGAAGTATAACTCTAGTCTGGTTTGCGTGTCTATGGAGATTTAGTTATTTATTTTATTTTATTTTTTTATGAAAGGGATTTGTGCATATAAAAAAATTTGCCGTAACGTTTGTTTTTTGACGACTTCATAAAGGGTTATCTTTTTTGTAGCGTATTTAAACTATTTATTTGGGCTATGAATTATAAAAGTTATTATATTGTATGCTTGTTTTTAGCTAATAATTCAAACCATGAATCTGATGATGTCGACAAAAAACCGACAAAAATTGATGATGTCGACAAAAAACAAAAAATATATGAAATAAGATAAAATGAAAAGTTTTCTTCATCGACTTGTTTCGTCCTCTGATGGACTTTACCAAGACAAATGTGACATCAAAGGATGAAATATAAGTAAAAAAAAAAATTTCTCGATTGTTTTTATTTGCATCTTTTAAGATATATTTTGTTGTAGACTTGTTAGGGCCAGAATTAAAGACACAAGAGAGGAATTGAATTAAACAAATATATTAACAGAAAACAGTAATACGAACATATACAAGCGCGAGAGTTAAAGCAAGTTCGGTTCGACTCTCAGAGCTGACTGCTGAAAACTTCACTCTCCAAAAGGCAGTACCTGCTCCTATTTATATCTGGAAGAGTCCATGCGTGCGTCGGTAAATTACCAGAACATATTTTCATTTACATCTGAATTTTTACACACACAAACACACAGGGATACATATATCGATCAATCGACTTCAGATTATATATCTATCACTCAAATCTTCTTTCATTTTTTTACTTACTTACACGTTAGCCTGTAGTCGATTTTTCTTCTACATCAATCATTACTTATTAAATTGAACTACACGCCAGAATTATGTTGCTAATTTTCACAACTGGCACATAATACCCATTCAAGAAACTTATTCAAGCTGTAACTTTGGCATAATAACGCATAAGCTGGCAGATATAATTCATACTATGTCATTTAAACAGGGCATCAACTCAAACAAAAGTATCCACTAAAATAATGATTGTAGTAGTAGGATATATATATATATATATATATATATATATATATATATATATATATATATGTATATATGTATGTATGTATGTATATGTAGTGACTGGCTGATTCATGCTTAAAAGCAATAGTCAGAGCATTGTCTGATTCGTGTTTGTAACTTGGACTTTGGGGGTCTCCGATCAACCGTTCTTTGAATTGGATCGTGAATACGATTAGAATGTAATAAATTATAAACATAAAATACTCGTGTTTGAGCCTTTCATATTATATTCATGCTCTGTCTTGTACCTACCTTGATTTTTTATTGGATATATATATATATATATATATATATATATATATATATATATATATATATATATATATATTTATATATATATATATATATTAATTCCGATTGTATGATATATATATATATATATATATATATATATATATATATATATATATATATATATATATATATATATCATACAATTGGAATTAAGATACCATTATGTAAATTGTCATTTTCACCTCGTAAAATTAAATTTACAGGATTTTTCAAACAGTCAATGGATGATAAACTTTTTTAAATAAAAAAGAACAAAAAATGGGGAGGAAATATATACTAACGGATTACTACATATACATATATGTGTGTGTGTGTGTGTGCTAACATCGTGCGCAATGACTGGAGAAAACCTAGCTATAGATCTTTCGTCCTGGGGGAGTGCACTTCACACCTTTTGCGTCTTATAAGCCATTTACACTGACAATTTGAGAGAAATCTATATCTCTCTGTCTGTCTGTCTCTTTTAATAACTATAGCCTTCTTCAAATCAAAGTTGTGGATAATTTCTTTCTATAATTTCTTCTATGTATTTTTTTTATATATATATATATATATATATATATATATATATATATATATATATATATATATATGTCCTGTAAACCCAGCTCTCGGTCGGTTCTCCTGGAAGAAAGGAGTGCTCAATCGTAAGAGAAACTTTGAATAGAATTGTTTTGTGTATGAAAACCTCAAGAGTGATACTCATAAGATTCGTGAGGTTAAATTCCTGAAAATGTCCCCACAGCATTTGATCGAACCTGTAATGAATGTGGTCGGGCCTATCTAAATAGAGCATGCCTCAAAAATCATTACAGGCACCATACATAGTCATTCATTGCACATTATGTAGCATTTATATAACAACTACCTCAAAAGAATCCCAACGTTGCCATATCTATTCGAGAGAATGTAAGACCCTAACAGGACCAAAAGGTTACATCCGTACAAATTTGACGATGGATCAAGCGATGGCTTTGCTCAAAATCGAGTCGCGGTATATACATTGAACCAGCTTTACCGATTGCATTTTCCGTGTTATTAACTGTTAAGCCATCTGCACCGACAAATTGAGACAAATTTATGTTCATTTTGTATTAAAGACCCTCTACCCCTGGGGGGGGAATCATCTTTTCTCCCGCCAACTATGGTGAAATAGCTGAAGAAAATGAGCTCTTTACTCTTGGACGAATTATTCTGATCCCAGACCAGAGTGTGGAATTTCTGCTATAGGCAACCAGCAACGCGTTTTGGAGTGTGAAGGGCACGGCATGTGACGTAGAACGATCTCGTCATCCAGTGTATTTGGTTTGTTTCCAGATGTTTGTTTCTCGATGTTTTGGCGATATTCTGCCTCTGGGTCCAGGCAGATAAGAGAGTGAAACTGACGATATGCGAAATTCTCTCGCCCTATAATACAAGTCAAACGCAAGCTGTGACTTCAGACGGACCTATTGTTAGATGCTACATCTGACGAGCGATTATTTTGTTACGTTGTGAAAAAAATTAGTAAGGCCAAAGAGTTTGTAAAAAAAAATACGAGATTTTGAGTGATTTTGATAGTTTTCAAGACAATTTCAAACAACGGTCTACTTTTGATTTAAGGAAAGTTGATTCACTGTGCCGTGGCAAAAGATTTTATTCGTCACAATATATCTTGCACATTTACAAATCTACCATTCGTTCACGTATTGAATAATGTTGCCATATCTGGTATGACAATAATAGAAAAGGTTTTGATTCCTATTACTACTACTATTGATCCTTACTACGTTTCTCAAACGTGTGCTCATAATTGCGTTCTTGTGCCAAACTAAGTTAATTTTATTAAATTATTGCTATCTGCTTGATGTCTTGTGGTACTTAAGACCTCTTGTTGAGGTTTTTCTAATCGAATCGTTCCACGGTGTGGGATGATTAGGCCCACGCCAAACCTCTTTACTCAGAAGAAGAGATGACTTTTCTCTATTTACATTATTCTGACTATTGTCCTTTTTCTTTATAATGTTCCTTTTTATTTATTATCTGGTGAAGCGGGTTTCAGAGGTGTGTCGCACTATAAAGATGTAGCCCACAATAAGAACATTTACAGTTCATGTGCTATATATTTTTGGAGTTCTAATTTAGCATAATTCATTATATTCTACTTAGATTTGGATCAGTTGTTTGTTCACACACAGTAGAGTTTTCATATCTAAGGAAACAGTAATAGAACAAATAAGAACACTATTTACATTATTCGGACTATTGTCCTCATCTTTGCCGCCATATTTATTACAACGTTTCGGCCGTTGTACACTCCGGCTTTCTTCAGGTGGTTGAAATGTCGAACTGAACCCTTTATTTCGATCGCTGGAGTAGACTGTTCCAGTTCCACATGCCATGTCTAATGGATGTCAGTTAGCGAAATAAAGGGTTCAGTTCGGCATTCCAACCGCCTGAAGAAGGCCGGAGCGTACAACGGCCGAAACGTTGTGATGCATATGGCAAAAAAGATGAGGACAATAGTCCGATTAATGTAAATAGTGTACATAATACCTCATCTCATAAATGAGACAGACACTGAGATAATTTTCTGTTATTTTTTTCTTTTTTGATGACCACGTGTACTCACGCTAACGAGTTTCATATACCCGAATTTTTTTAGTTTTATCCTAGACTGGTTGCCAACTAGTCCTAAATAACCCGGTCTATTCTACTATTTAACCCATAGATATGGGAAAGAGAAGGGTTATTTGGCCGGAAGTGAATTTCTCTTCCCGAACCGCTATCCATTACACCATCCTCACATCCCCAATCTGGGAAATAAATTCTGTTAGATTTTGATCTTCAAGGTTGACAAGCTCTTCACAATTGACAGCTTGTGATTCCACATTCTTCGAACACTTTGTACAATCATGTATCTGTAAAATCTACGATGTTCAAGGAATAATAACATCTGCCGATTACATCTACGTCTCAGTACGGCACAAGGCTGAATTGATAGAAAGTGATGGGTAAAGATTGTGTTACGCCAGTTTTGTTAATGGGGATAGCGTGCCGTGCTTTGAAAAGTCAGCCTTGGAATCTTGGATTTTACCGGCGTTCCAAAGATCGATCTATTTGCATACGTGACAAAGTTACTTGTAACGGATTCTTCCGAGCAAGATGTTTTATTTATGCAATATTGAAGTAACAATATTTAATATATTACAATACACAGGTTAAATTGAATGCAAAAAATTGTTTATGAATTATGAATTATTTCGAGAAGCTATTGCTAAAGACAAAGATATCTTTACAGTTTATTGTTCCGTAGGGAAAATCCTTTTTCTTTTTTTTTTTAATAAGAGTCAGCTTCTAGATTTTGTCTGGCTATGTATACATCTAGTGTGAGGTGTTCAGTGTTGAGTGTGTGATGTGTAGGGTTTGGAATGTCGGTGTTTTTAACATAAATATTTTATACACATTAGCGTTTTGTTTATAATTTAAATTTATTGTCTAGTTACCCACTTCGTTCATCATTGTTCTTACTTTCTATCTTTCATTCTCATTTATTCGTTTTCCCTTTTCTCTCTTTTTCTTTTTATATTGTTTCCTCTCTCTTTTCCCAATTACTTTTGTTTTTTTTCTTTCCTTCTCTCGTTTCCTCGGCTTTCTTTACGTTTCCTTCTTTCTTTCTTTCTTTCTTTCTTTCTTTCTTTCTTTCTTTCTTTCTTTCTTTCTTTCTGTCTTTGTATGTGTGTGTGTGTGTGTATTTTTCTTTCTATCCTTCTCCGTGTCTGTCTTCTCCTCTTTCTTCGCTTTCCAGTAATTTTCTCTTTTTTTTCTCGCCATTCTTCTCTTACTTTCATTCTTGTCTTTCGTTTTTTCTTTCCGTCTTTCTTTCTTTGTTTTCTCTTTCTTTTTTCCTCTTTTTCTTTCTTTCATTGTTCTCTTTGTCTTTCTTTCTTTTTTCTCTTTCTTTCTTTCTTTCGTTCTTTCTTCGCTTTTCTATTACTTTCATTCTTCTCTTTGTCTTTCTTTCTTTCTTTTTCTCTTTCTTTCTTTTACTCTTTGTTTTCTTTTCTCTTTCTTACTTCCTTTCTTTTTCATTCTTTCCTTTTCCCATTCTTTCGTTCTTTCAATCGTTTTCTATTTCTTTCTTTTTCTTTCCTTTTCTTACTTCGTTTCCCTTTCTTTCTTTCTTTCCTGTTCTCTTTCTTTCTGTTTTTCTTTTCCCTTACTTTCTTTTTCTTACTACGCCTATACACACGTAATTGTTTCTGCTCTGGTATATACGAGCACAAGCGCATGCGCGCTTGTGTGAAAGTAATTATGCCGGCATGTGTGTCAAAATTGAATGATCAGTGGTTGGCGGGTAGAGTAATAAGAAAACGGAAGAGAAATTAGAAACAGAAGTTAAAGAAGAAGAAAAAAATGAAACAACCATTTAGGTGCGTCCACGTGTCCATGAACGTCGACTGATCGATGAAAGCGTGTGGATGGTCGGGGTATATTGGTGGCCGCGGGAACAAAGTTTAGACCATAATTGATCGAGACGAAGCACGAAAGTGGGACCGCCGGTCAGTTTTAGCCAGTAAAGTCACGTGATTTTGTAAATAACGGTTGCATTACCCACGGCCAAATTTCTTTTGATACTCACTAATTAGAGTTCAAACGGGATGTCGGAGCCAAAAGCATTACCTCGCCTTTCCTTTGTTTCTTTTTAATTTGTTTTATATATATATATATATATATATATATATATATATATATATATATATATATATATATATATATATATATATATATTGAATACAACAGACAAGGAATATCTGATTATTTTTTTCTGTAGTTTCTCGTTTTCGTATAAGGCAGTGTTTCCCAACGTCGGCGCAAGCACCCCCTTGTGGGCTCTGTTATGTTGAAAAGGGGCACTGGGAGTTTTTATTTTATCTGGATGGGGTGAACATATTCAGGGTGGAGGTGGCATTTATCCATTTTTGTTCAAATTTTCAAAATTTGAAAGGTATCTATTGGGAAGCTATCAAACTTTTCTTCATTGCTTCTCCATCTTCCTATATGGCTGAATGTGCTTTCAACACAGCTACACAGCTTCTTACTGAACAAAGAAACCGTCTACAAATTACAAAACGAGGAGATCTACGATTATTTCTAAGCAGCATGGAACCTAGAGTGAGAACCTTAGCCATTAAGCACCAAAATCAACCATCGCAATGAAGGCAATGAGATAAGATATCAAATAAAAGGTGTTTTTTTTTTCAGCATTTCAATCATTGGCATTTATAATAGAAATGAAATCACTATTTAAAAAAGTGTTATCTTGCTGTGAAAGATGAATTCAGTATAATATTAGAAATTTAATTTGACGGGGGGGAGGCGTTGACAAAAGTTTGTACACAAAGAGGGTGCTGGTTGAAAAAAGGTTGGGAAACTGATCTAAAAGGTAGTTTTTATGCTTGTTTTCACTAACCATATCCTTCTTTATGGGTCGTGCCCCCTCAGGACATAGGTGACTTTCGTGTGAAATATATCATATTATATATATATATATATATATATGGCCTGACGATTGCATATAGCATGAAATATATAATATATATATATATATATATATATATATATATATGAAACATATATATATATATACTAAATTATATATATATATATACTAAATTATATATATATATATATATATATATATATAGATAGATAGATAGATAGATAGATAGATAGATAGATAGATAGATATATGGCCTGACGATTGCATATAGCATGAAACAGACTGCCGCCTCTGTTGACTTCTATGTTCACTTTTTATATATATATATATATATATATATATATATATATATATATATATATATATATATATATATATATTCTGCAAAAAAGGAAGTTTCTGTAAAGTATCTAAACCTATGGGAAGCTATCAAACTTTTCTTCATTGCTTCTCCTATTTCCCAAAGTCAACCATCACAATGAAAGCAATGAGATAAGCTATCAAATAAAAGGTGTTTGTTTTAGCATTTCAATCATTGGCATTTATAATAGAAATGAAAACAATATTAAAATTATTTTTGTATTAATACCGAAGAGTTATCTTGCTATGAAAAATGAATTTAGTATAATATTAAAAATTTAATTTGACGGTGGGGGGTGCTTGACAAGAGTTTGTGTCCAAAGGGGACGCTGGTTGAGAAAAAAATTGTATACACTGATATAAGGGAACCAATTCTTAGTTCCAGAATATGCAAAATTGTCCATGGCTACCATTTCATATTCTCGAAGCACACATAATATTTTTTTAAACTACATTAAATTAAATTAGATATCCTTTGATCTAGATCTAAAACACAAACAATTTTTTCTTAAAAAAATAAAATATCTAACAGAAGAATTTTTGCCAAATGTATGTTCCAGGCTTAAGAGACAGTGATTTTAAAATCTACCGGCCTAGAGATTGAAAGTCTAATTAAAGAAGATAAAACTACTCAAAGAAGCGCTCCTTTCTTTCATTCAGCGATTGACGGGTACAGTAATAAGAAAACGAAATATAATTTAGAAACAGAAATTAAAAGAAAAAATGAAACCATTTATGTGCATCCACGTGTCTATGAACGTCGAATGATCAATGCAAGCGTGCGGATGGTCTTTCTTTCCTTTTCTCTTTCTTACGTTCTTTCTCTCCTTTTCTCTCTCTTTCTTTCTTTCTTTCTTTCTTTCTTTCTTATTTTAATTTCTTTTTCTTTTTTTCTTTTCCCTTTCTTTCTTTTTCTTACTATACTTGTTTCCGTGTTTAGTAGTAAGTAATAGTGTCGCATTAAAAAAAAATGTATTAATTGCTGAAAATTTATTTTATTAACGTTTGGGACTGGAAAATAAGTTAGTAAATACAGACTTTGGAAGGTACCAGCGATAGATCTGCATTTCTAAAATAATATAATACAATTAAGGTTTGATTTATTCTAATGGTTTCTCGTAACCTAAAGTAAGCCTAGCTTAAAGATGATTTCTCTCACATATATATATATATATATATATATATATATATATATATATATATATATATATATATATATATATATATATATATATCCTTTGCGCTGATGCTTTGTTTTCCCTGGAAGAAAAGAGGATGATGCATCACTTCAAATTGTCTTTGAGTTTGTCTTTGTACCACGAGAGTGGGTCTTTCAATCAACTTGCTTGTTAGAAGTTGACCCAAGATGAGTTGTTTTGAAGTCTGCTATCGCTTATACAAGACAGATGTCCCTCCCACCTAAGCTGGATTTTTCATTAGGAAGGCTTGAATATATATATATATATATATATATATATATATATATATATATATATATATATATATATATATATATATATATATATATATATATATATATATATATATATATTGAGGCCTTTCTAATATATATATATATATATATATATATCATAATAACAGAATGTCATTTTGATGGCGAATATCTTTGTTTAAATGTCCGTATAACCACTCGGAAGATGGTTCATGTGAGCCGAAATCTTAGATCATGGTTCATGTGAGCCGAAATCTTCGATCAAGGACCTGCTTAACGGAAAAATGACCAAATGTTGGACAGTTTTTGTCTTTATTTTCACTCGAAATTAAAGCAAACATAAGAGGTAAGAACGGTTCACGAAACATAACATACATTTATTGTCTGTTATATTTAACACCAAATGTTTAAATACATACATAAATATTATTATTATTATTATTATTTAAATGTCGTTTTTAGTGGACATGGATATTCGAGAGATCTTATTAAAGCAAAAATGCGCTCTTCAACATAATTCAAATGTTCATCCCCCTTGACAGGAGAAATTTTCGTTCGATCTGGCATGCCTATACCGACCCAGCTACGGAGTGCATCGCTGATATCAAGCAAAGCTGAATAATTCCTTATAAACAAATATACCATTTAATAAAAAAAAATACAGAGCGTCCACACATTTATGGTTAACCACACAAAAATAACGATTAAGTAATAAAATCTGTCGGAATAATAAATAAAAATATCAATTACTCCTTTTATATATATATATATATATTTGGTTGGATAGATGTGAGTTTGTGACCCTGGGTTTCACGCTTTAGCGATCATCAGACAAACCCAAATATGTTAGCTCTATCTGATATTGAGCGTTTTCTAATAAGTACCGCGCATATAATATATAAATAATTATACATATATATTTATATCTATTTATATTCATATATATATATATATTACATATATATATATATATATATATATATATATATATATATATATAAGTATGGTGTATACGGAATAAATTCCAATAAACAAAAAATACCATTCTTAAAAGAGTGCTCAATACAGAGTAGAGCAAATATAATTTATTTGAAAATTATAAATCAAATATGTTATAAAATCACTACAAAAATAGCCATTTTGTTTCAACACTTCTGGTGTCTTATCAAGCGTGATGGTGTTGAATGTAGAATAAAGAGTTTTAAAAGGTTCAAATCAACCAAACACCCCTCGATAGGGGAAACACTGCACATAAGCCACCTATTGAGGAGTGTTTTAAAACTCTTTATTTTACATTCAACACTATCACTTGATAAGACACCAGAAGTGTTGAAAGAAAATGGCTATTTTTGTAGTGATTTTATAACTTGTTTATGTTATAATTTTCGAATAAATTATATGTGTGTGTGTGTGTGTGTGTGTGTGTGTGTGTGTGTGTGTGTGTGTTGTTTAATGTAATTGTCAAATGATAAAAGATGATCTACTAACGACATATCTGAATTCTTATCCAGGGTTTCCATTGCCACCATTGTTCCAACATGATGCGTCGGGTGGAAAGCAGTGCCGGCGGAGGAAAGCTCGGACGGTGTTCAGCGACCAACAACTCAACGGACTTGAGAAAAGGTTCGAAGCCCAGAGATACCTGTCCACACCTGAAAGGGTAGAACTCGCCTCACAGCTCAGTTTGTCAGAAACTCAGGTGAGATATTATTATTATTATTATTATTATTATTATTATCACTGCAATCCTGGTTAGTTTTCAAACCAATAGCAAATGGCGATTTTTCCAAAAGACCACGTGACAACACCTCCTTGATATCCAATCCGATATTAATTTTAAAGATTAAATTTGAAATATGATATTAATTAGACCGGTATTAATTATAGCTTTATTAAATAAAAATCTGATATTATTGTTTCACAATAGTACATTATTAGTTATAGGCTTATAAATAAAAAAATGATAAAATGAATTAGAAATTTTTCAAACGTCTATTAAAAATCCAGTATTAAATATAGATTTTTTTAAAATCCAGATATTAATTTTTGTTTTATAAAAATTGCAGTATTAAATATAGGATTTAAAAAAATCAACAGTATTAATTATAGATTTTTTTTAAATTCTCATATTAATTATAACTTTATAATAACAACCCAGTATTGTTTATGGAAACTATCAGTTATTATATTTTACTTTTATGAAAATTCCGTTATCAATTGTAGGTTTATAAAAATCCACGATTATTTATTATTTTATAAAATTAGTTATTAATTATAGGTTTATGAAAAAAAACGGTATTAATTACAGGTTTACAAAAAAAAAACATTCTGATATTAATTAGAGCTTTATAAAAAGAAAAAAACAGTATTAATTATAGGTTCATATAAATATTAATTAAGAGATCATAAAAAACGGTATTAATTATAGATTTATTAAAAAATCTGATATTAATTATAGTGTTATAAAAAGAAAAATACAGTATTAATTATAGGTTCGTAAAGATATTAATATTAGATATTTTGCTCATAAAAACGGTGTTAATTATAGATTTATAAAAAATTGTGATATTAATTATAGCGTTATAAAGAGAAAAACACAGTATTAATTATAGGTTCATAAAAATATCAAGTATAGCTTTATAAAATAATTTATATAAATTATAGCTTTATAATAAAAAATCCAGTATTAATTATAGTCTCCAAAAAATAATCCGGTATTTATTTTTGTTTCAGAAAAATTCCAGTATTAATTATAAGTTTTTTAAAACAAATCTTAACTTTATTTATTGTTTTGTAAAATTTTGTTATTAATTATAGGTTTATAAAAGAAATAAAAATATCCGATATTAATTATAGCGTTATAAAAAGAAAAACCGTGTATTAATTGTAAATTTATAAAACAATCCGTTATTAATTTTTCATTTTATAAAAATTCCTGTATTAATTATAGTTTTATATTAACAAACAAAACCAAAACAGTATTCTTTGTTTGCTAAAATTTCTCGCTTATGCTCTTACGAAAGACACGAATCCACCTTTCTTAACAGCTCAAATGATGAATTACTCCCTGCTGTTGGCACTGTGTAACCCAGTATAATCTGTCGGATATTACTTGGAGAGAAAATACGCATTTTTAAATAACCGCCATTGTCGCAAAAATACCATAAATGACCCAGTATAACATCCCGACAATCAACTATGTTATGGGACACTTTGCTTTTGTTCCGTTTTTTTAGTTTGTTTGTTTTTGGGTTTTTTTTTTATCAGTGTTGACAAGAGGGATGCATAGAGTTTCACAAAGTTCAAATAATGACAGACAGACTGACACAAACAGCGAGCCTTCAAGCTTGACATCCTAAGGGTCCGGATGTTGACATATTAGCTGAAATTAGGCCTCCATTATCGCTTGTATGTCTTATAATTGCGGAATGTCGACTCTTTAGCAACTCCAATTCGTAGTGGGAGGTCAGTTTTTTTGAAGACAAAATTTCAACTGACGATCTTCTTCTCACTATTCTTCTGTACTATCAAGAATTTTCTTTTTACACATCCAAAATAGAAAACCTGTCCACATACTATCCCAGATGACCTTGCTATTAGTTTGTGACGTTGTATATAATATCTTGACTCTCATACTTCTCTTCGGTTGGCCCTGGATTCTAACTATTCAGCGAAACTGATGTTCCAACCTTTTCCTACATGACGGGTTGGCTTTTGTCCTTATAAAAATCCCTTCCGTTCTCTTTGAATATATGTATATACAAGCTTAAAAAGCCGCCCTATCGGGCCGCAGCCTTGGTTCTTTTGACTGCAATCTGGTCCTCTGTTGGCGGGGATTTCTTTTTGCGAGGTATACTGCTGCGGTATGCGATAGGCAACAATAAACTACAGAACTCAAAATTCCTCGCTGCATTTCAGTATTGCATTAATATTTAAGCTTACCTTTTAAAAGTTCAACGATAATTCTTTTGCCGCCATTTAATTTAAAGAGTTTGATGTACGTAGGTCCTTACTTTCCGTACAAACAATTATTTTATTTCTTGGGTGACTTTCGCTGGATTTCGCAGTTAATTTCAATTATTTCCAAATTTCTTTCCAAGTTACAAAAATCGTTGTCGTACAAAAAATCCGTCGTAAAAAGAATAACGTAAAAAAAGAACGCCGAATACAATCGCAGTAATGAAAACTTGGGAACCCAAAATTTCAGGATTGCGGGTCCGGATCCTGCCGGGAATGTTTGTAGTTTACTCACGGAGTCGGCCTGATTCCAAAATGGTATGATATGCTGGGCTACGGCCTTTAGGAGTAAAGTTGAAAGTGTGTGACACATTGATATTCGCATTTATTTATATAGATTAAGTGAGGCTAGGCTTTGTGAGGTGATCATTAAGTGTTATGGTCCAGGTTAGGACCAAGGAAGAACAACACGAACACAAGAGTAGAAATAACGAAGGTATATTACACGAAATAATAATACAAGATGTGGAAGGTGTTAGTATGACTGTCAGTCTGGTTTGGAGTGAACTACTATCGGCTCGACTCGATTCGGTATCTAGCCACCCTCCCACGAGGGTTGCATGTGGCACAAGGCCGAGTTTAACGTGGGTTTCCTGAGCCCGTAGGCTCGGCCAAAATGCCCGTAGAACCTGTATATAAATGGGATCGGGTTGGTCAACCTCCCCGAACGAGACTCTGCCCTTCGGCGGAGCATCGTCCGGGTTCCTCTCTGCTCAGAGCCAGAGAGTTCGACCGTCAAGTCGAGAAGCTCGGCTTGATTCGTCCCTCTCTCTAGTGTTAGGAAGAGTTCATTCTGTAGTTATAGGTAAGGACCCATGACATTAAGAAGATAGACGCACAACTGCAATGGCAAAATAAAGTAACAATACTGGCTTCTTCTTTTTCTATGTGCCGTGTCCCATCAGGACTTGAATGATCGTGGCTCTCCACAACTTCCTTTCTATTGTAGCTCTTGTCAATATTTGTTCCATTACTAGTCCCTGTTCTGCTATCTATTTACACAAGCTCATTAGGTAGCTTACTCAATGTTTCACTCAGTGTCTCTTTCTTTCAATATGCCCCGTGAGTATCAAATCCTACAAGCCCCTTTTCAGGAATGTGTCTCAGAAATTTCAACGGTCTTTTTGTGATCGTAAGTGTGAGCCACCTTTTATGGCTCCCATTGCTACTAAAACTTCCTCGTTGCTCATATGATCCATCTATGGTATTGCCTGGTCGCGAGACTATCCTTGTGGATGATTACAGCACTGTAAATGAGTTTGACTCTCACTGGAAACCTCACACAGAGTTCGACATTAAATAACCCGTTAAGAGGTGACGTCATAAAATCATCCCATCTATCTAAAAGTATATCTATTTTTCACCCAATACAAGGCACATGAGCCACTCGAGTTAGAGGGTTACTGACAGGTTGTTTTCTAGACGTAAGAAGGTGGTGAGGAGTTCAAATTATAAGGATATGTAGGATGAATAACGGTTGACTGTATTTGAAAAGGTTAAGATTATAGTGATCGAAGAAGCATCCTCAAAGTAGCGGTTCTCGAGAAGACGTTAAGTGGAACTTCTTTCTTATCAATGGAATACAAAGGGAATGAGAAGCTCCTGTGTACGTGACATGGGGTGGGGAGTCTTAGCCGTGAAGGCCTGAATTAGTGAAACTAAGCAATATAGCTCGATAGAACATTTTCCTTGGCAATAGTTTCATTTGGTTTATTTTGTTTCACGGCATATCAACACCTCAATGGGTTATTTAATGCTGACAAGATTTTTAGGATAGGTTCGTATGAATAGAATATGCATTCTTTGTAAGAAATCAGTTTGTAGATCAGGTTTCATTGACGTATTTTTGTAAAGAGGTTATTTGTCGAGAGTCAAATATATTGCTGGTAATAATTTTCTAACAATATATTGTTTGGTATTTTTACGAGATATCAACCTCAACGGATTATTTAATACCGATAGGATTTTTAGGATAATTTTGCATGTATAATATGCATTCTTTGTAAGAAATCAGTTTGTAGATCAGCTTTCATTGAAGTATTTTTGTAAAGAGGGTTTTTTGTCGAGCGTCAAATGTATTCCTGGCATTTTTTCAACAGTGTATTGCTGGTAGTATTTTTTTTTAATGTATTGCTGGTAATATTTTTTCTTCAAAAGTGTATTGCTGGTAATATCTTTTTAAATGTATTGCTGGTAATATATTTTTTCTTCAAAAGTGTATTGCTGGTAATATATTTTTTAAGTATTGCTGGTAATAATATTTTTCAAAAATGTTTTGGGGTCATATTTTTTCCTTAAAAATGTATTGCTGGTGATATCTTTTCTTTTCTCAAAAATGCATTGTTGGTAATATTTTTTTCAAGTGTATTTCTAGCATTTTTTTTCAAAAATGTATTGCTGGTTTCTTAAAAATGTATTGCTGGTATTTTTTTATTTTTCAAAAAATATCTTGCTGGTCATATTTTTTTCTTTTGTCAAAAATGTATTGCTGGTAATTTTTTTTTTTCAAAAGTGCTTTGTAATATTTTTTTTTCAAATAATATTTTTTTTTGCCAAAAATGTATTGCTGGTAATTTTTTTTTCAAAAAAATGTATTGCTGTTATTTTTACTCTAAAAATCTATTTTATACTTTCATAGTGTTTTGATCCCAATTTGGGCGTTAACTATTTGCCCATAACTGGGATCCTAAAAGGTGCTACCACCCGCTTGCAAATAGTGATAGATTAGTGAAAGGCTTACGACATTTCGCTATTTTCATGGAATATATTTTTAAATATTTTCGTTTTTGCTCTCTTGTTGTAATTTTTTTATGAAGCGCCTTCAAAATAGATTTCTTCAGCGAATAAAAACTCATATTTGGTGTTTATTTTCTAAACAGGTAAAAACCTGGTTCCAGAATCGACGGATGAAACACAAGAAAATGCAGAGGAAAATACAGGAGGATAACGAACTGCGAAAAACATCGAAGTCGACAGACGCAAACCACACACCATCTTCGAGCTGCGACGGGAAACACCATGGCGCTGACGATTTGGTCTTGACTACTGCCAGTAACGGTGCCGACTCAGAGCTGGAGGATTCCACCGAACTCAGTCAACATGACCCTTGCTCTGACATTGAGGCCGAAGAGATCGATGTTGTTGATTCGGATACAGAGCGATTTCGCCGACCTATAATAAATAGCTGATTCCGCTCGCGCCTCGTTTTACAACAAAGAAAACATTTATACGATGAACGCCTTCTGGCGGTCACACCTCAGTGTAAACATTTTTTCGATGGAGAAAGAAGAGGATAGCAAACGAGAAGAAAATTTCTACTAAAGTTAAATATTGGATGAAATTAAGTCTTCGGACAATGAAGAATGAAACGGTTCCTAAAGACAAATGAGTTATTAGATGAGACGCGGCTGATTGAATTTTTTTTATCATTTTTGGTTATTCTTTAATTTGGTATTTTTTCTCGTTTTCTTCTTTATTTTTTTCTAAAAAAAAAAAATACGAGAAAAGGAGGAAGAGGTAAAAAAACGGAAAGAGAGTGGTTACGTGAATTTATTTTAAAAAAAGATATAATTGTTCTTTCCCCTCTCAAATTATTTATTTTTTAAAGGGGGGAAACAAAGAAAGGATATTGAATTTTGAAAAAGATTTAAATAAACATCGACAAAAAAAAGAGACGAAACGCAAAAAGAAAAAACAAATGAAGAAGAAAGAATTTTCTTTTCTAAATATAATATTCTAAAAATGAAGGACAAATGAAACTATGTGCAAATAACATTTTTAAAAATATTCACGAGTTTCCAAACAAAAATGGAGTCGGTGTATCAAGATAAAAAAAAATAGGGTCAAAACAGCCGACGATGCTTATAAAGAGAAGTTTGATTTCTTTTTCCTTTTTTCAGTTTTATAAAAGAACATAATTTTTGTTTTCATTAAAACTCATAAGGAATAAATAAAAAAAATAATAAAACGAGGAATTAAAATAAAAATCACTTTCAAAAGAATAAGGTTACAATGAATAATAATTACAAAATATTTTTGACGTTAATGGGACTCCAAAATTTACGCGTGTGTAACCGTGACCCTCTGCGCATATGTTCTTATGGCAAGGGCTTTGTGTAAGTGTCTGTCTATTTAAAAAAAAAAAGGACGTGTTAATATTCATCTATATATTTACGGCAAAATGGATCATTTTAATTTATTGATTTGTTTTCTTTACCTTTTTTGTTTTAGATCCTCTTTCACTTTCACTTTCATTTTTATTTTCCTTCTCTCTTGTCATCCAAACCGCATACTCTGCTTCTAAATAAATATTTCTTTATTTGAAAATAAAATAAAGAATAATCCTACTCAGCCCCTCCCATCAAAACCGTAAATATTGAGGTACAAAGTTCTCGACTTTTCTCTGTGTTGATCAAAATCGAACGGATCGATTCTTTGAACTTAATAGCCGAAATGTTTAGTGAGAAAAAATTCCTCTTCAAATAAAAATAAACCCGTGTCAACAAGTAGAGAGGGAGAAAAAAATATCTCAATTCATTTTCAACATCATACAAAATAAGCCTCAAAATTTTGAAATAAGCGATGATTTAAAAAAAAAACGCAGCAAAACAATTATTTCTGCAATTTGACATTAAAATATGTATAATAATATTTTTGCCTTCACGTTTTCTTTGTCAATTTTTGAGTTGAAAAAAATCACAACAAAGACATTTCTTTTTTCAGGTCAACGATCCGTTTCTATGGGAAAGCTAACTTATAAAACCTACCTACCTATGATATACACTACATTTTCATTATTTACGCCACTTTCTGAGCAGATATATATCTTTTGAAATCTTTGATAGTGAATTCGCATGTCTTTTCTTAATAGACTGTCATTTAGATTCCGGCTTATAATGATGACACCACGTCGTCTTAAACATGAAGATGCGTTCCCAGATATTGTACTTTCAGGGTCGTAGATATTAAGAGATAATAAAAAGAAAAACAGTTTTATTAAACATAAGAAATAAGTAATAAACTGCCATGTAATATCACTCCTCTTATAAACCAGGGAAAATGTCTTAGAGCTTATTGGCCAGATGGAGAGTTAAACCAAGAGAAAAGAGCACATTGGCCAGATGGAGAGTTACACTGAGAGATAAGATCTTTTAGGCCAGATGGAGAGTTAAATCGAGTAAAAAAAGAGCTCATTGGCCAGATGTAAAGTTAAACCGAGAGAAAAAAGCTCATTGGCCAGATGGTGAGTTAAATCGAGAGAAAAGAACTCATTGGCCAGATGTAGAGTTAAACCGAGAGAAAAGAGCTCATTGGCCAGATGGAGAGTTAAACCAAGAGAAAAGAGCTCATTGGTTAGATGGAAAGTTAAACCAAGAGAAAAGAGCATATTGGCCAGATGGAAGTTAAACCAAGAGAAAAGAGCACATTGGCCAGATGGAGAGTTAAATCAAGAGAAAAGAGCCAATGGCCAGATGGAGAGTTACACTGAGAGAAAAGATCTTTTAGGCCAGATGGAGAGTTAAATCGAGAAAAAAGAGCTCATTGGCCAGATGTAAAGTTAAACCGAGAGAAAAAAGCTCATTGGCCACATGGTGAGTTAAATCGAGAGAAAAGAACTCATTGGCCAGATGAGAGTTAAAACCGAGAGAAAAGAACTCATTGGCCAGATGGAGAGTTAAACCAAGAGAAAAGAGCTCATTTGTTAGATGGAAAGTTAAACCAAGAGAAAAGAGCACATTGGCCAGATGGAGAGTTAAATCAGAAAAAAAGCTCAATGGCCAGATGGAGAGTTACACTGAGAGATAAGAACTTTTAGGCCAGATGGAGAGTTAAATCGAGTAAAAAAAGAGCTCATTGGCCAGATGTAAAGTTAAACCGAGAGAAAAAAGCTCATTGGCCAGATGGTGAGTTAAATCGAGAGAAAAGAACTCATTGGCCAGATGTAGAGTTAAACCGAGAGAAAAGAGCTCATTGGCCAGATGGAGAGTTAAACCAAGAGAAAAGAGCTCATTGGTTAGATGGAAAGTTAAACCAAGAGAAAAGAGCACATTGGCCAGATGGAGAGTTAAACCAAGAGAAAAGAGCACATTGGCCAGATGGAGAGTTAAACCAAGAGAAAAGAGCACATTGGCAAGATGGAGAGTTAAATCAAGAGAAAAGAGCTCAATGGCTAGATGGAGAGTTACACTGAGAGATAAGATCTTTTAGGCCAGATGGAGAGTTAAATCGAGTAAAAAAAGAGCTCATTGGCCAGATGTAAAGTTAAACCGAGAGAAAAAAGCTCATTGGCCACATGGTGAGTTAAATCGAGAGAAAAGAACTCATTGGCCAGATGTAGAGTTAAACCGAGAGAAAAGAACTCATTGGCCAGATGGAGAGTTAAACCAAGAGAAAAGAGCTCATTGGTTAGATGGAAAGTTAAACCAAGAGAAAAGAGCACATTGGCCAGATGGAGAGTTAAATCAAGAGAAAAAAGCTCAATGGCCAGATGGAGAGTTACACTGAGAGATAAGAACTTTTAGGCCAGATGGAGAGTTAAATCGAGTAAAAAAAGAGCTCATTGGCCAGATGTAAAGTTAAACCGAGAGAAAAAAGCTCATTGGCCAGATGGTGAGTTAAATCGAGAGAAAAGAACTCATTGGCCAGATGTAGAGTTAAACCGAGAGAAAAGAGCTCATTGGCCAGATGGAGAGTTAAACCGAGAGAAAAGAGCTCATTGGTTAGATGGAAAGTTAAACCAAGAGAAAAGAGCACATTGGCCAGATGGAGAGTTAAACCAAGAGAAAAGAGCACATTGGCCAGATGGAGAGTTAAACCAAGAGAAAAGAGCACATTGGCAAGATGGAGAGTTAAACCAAGAGAAAAGAGCTCAATAAGATGGAGAGTTACACTGAGAGATAAGATCTTTTGGCCAGATGGAGATTAAATCGAGTAAAAAAAGCCATTGGCCAGATGTAAAGTTAAACCGAGAGAAAAAAGCTCATTGGCCAGATGGTGAGTTAAATCGATAGAAAAGAACTCATTGGCCAGATGTAGAGTTAAACCGAGAGAAAAGAGCTCATTGGCCAGATGGAGAGTTAAACCAAGAGAAAAGAGCTCATTGGTTAGATGGAAAGTTAAACCAAGAGAAAAGAGCACATTGGCCAGATGGAGAGTTAAACCAAGAGAAAAGAGCACATTGGCCAGATGGAGAGTTAAACCAAGAGAAAAGAGCACATTGGCCAGATGGAGAGTTAAACCAAGAGAAAAGAGCACATTGGAGAGATGGAGAGTTAAATCAAGAGAAAAGAACTCAATGGCTAGATGGAGAGTTACACTGAGAGATAAGATCTTTTAGGCCAGATGGAGAGTTAAATCGAGTAAAAAAAGAGCTCATTGGCCAGATGTAAAGTTAAACTGAGAGATTGGCCAGATGGTGAGTTAAACCGAGAGAAAAGAACACATTGGCCAGATGTAGAGTTAAACCGAGAGAAAAGAGCTCATTGGCCAGATGGAGAGTTAAACCAAGAGAAAAGAGCTCATTGGTTAGATGGAAAGTTAAACCAAGAGAAAAGAGCACATTGGCCAGATGGAGAGTTAAACCAAGAGAAAAGAGCACATTGGCCAGATGGAGAGTTAAACCAAGAGAAAAGAGCACATTGGCCAGATGGAGAGTTAAATCAAGAGAAAAGAGCTCAATGGCCAGATGGAGAGTTACACTGAGAGATAAGATCTTTTAGGCCAGATGGAGAGTTAAATCGAGTAAAAAAAGAGCTCATTGGCCAGATGTAAAGTTAAACCGAGAGAAAAAAAAGCTCATTGGCCAGATGGTGAGTTAAATCGAGAGAGAAAAGAACTCATTGGCCAGATGTAGAGTTAAACCGAGAGAAAAGAGCTCATTGGCCAGATGGAGAGTTAAACCAAGAGAAAAGAGCTCATTGGTTAGATGGGAAGTTAAACCAAGAGAAAAGAGCACATTGGCCAGATGGAGGGTTAAACTAAGAGAAAAGAGCACATTGGCCAGATGGAGAGTTAAATCAAGAGAAAAGAGCACATTGGCCAGATGGAGAGTTAAAACAAGAGAAAAGAACTCAATGGCTAGATGGAGAGTTACACTGAGAGATAAGATATTTTAGGCCAGATGGAGAGTTAAATCGAGTAAAAAAGGAGCTCATTGGCCAGATGTAAAGTTAAACCGAGAGAAAAAACCTCATTGGCCAGATGGTGAGTTAAACGAGAGAAAAGAACTCATTGGCCAGATGGAGAGTTAAACCGAGAGAAAAGAGCTCATTGGCCAGATGGAGAGTTAAACCAAGAGAAAAGAGCTCATTGGCCAGATGGAAAGTTAAACCAAGAGAAAAGAGCACATTGGCCAGTTGGAGGGTTAAACCAAGAGAAAAGAATACATTGGCCAGATGGAGAGTTAAACAAAGAGTTAATTGGCCAGATGGAAAGTTAAATCAAGAGAAAAGAGCTCAATGGCCAGATGGAGAGTTACACTGAGAGATAAGATCTTTTAGGCCAGATGTAGAGTTAAATCGAGTAAAAAAAGAGCTCATTGGCCAGATGTAAAGTTAAACCGAGAGAAAAAAGCTCATTGGCCAGATGGTGAGTTAAATCGAGAGAAAAGAACTCATTGGCCAGATGTAGAGTTAAACCGAGAGAAAAGAGCTCATTGGCCAGATGGAGAGTTAAACCGAGAGAAAAGAGCTCATTGGTTAGATGGAAAGTTAAACAAAAAAGAAAAGAGCACATTGGCCTGATGGAGAGTTAAACCAAGAGAAAAGAGCACATTGGCCAGATGGAGAGTTAAACCAAGAGAAAAGAGCACATTGGCCAGATGTAAAGTTAAACCGAGAGAAAAAAGCTCATTGGCCAGATGGTGAGTTAAATCGAGAGAAAAGAACTCATTGGCCAGATGTAGAGTTAAACCGAGAGAAAAGAGCTCATTGGCCAGATGGAGAGTTAAACCAAGAGAAAAGAGCTCATTGGTTAGATGGAAAGTTAAACCAAGAGAAAAGAGCACATTGGCCAGATGGAGAGTTAAACCAAGAGAAAAGAGCACATTGGCCAGATGGAGAGATAAACCAAGAGAATAGAGCACATTGGCCAGATGGAGAGTTAAATCAAGAGAAAAGAGCTCAATGGCCAGATGGAGAGTTACACTGAGAGATAAGATCTTTTAGGCCAGATGGAGAGTTAAATCGAGTAAAAAAAGAGCTCATTGGCCAGATGTAAAGTTAAACCGAGAGAAAAAAGCTCATTGGCCAGATGGTGAGTTAAATCGAGAGAAAAGAACTCATTGGCCAGATGTAGAGTTAAACCGAGAGAAAAGAGCTCATTGGCCAGATGGAGAGTTAAACCGAGAGAAAAGAGCTCATTGGTTAGATGGAAAGTTAAACCAAGAGAAAAGAGCACATTGGCCTGATGGAGAGTTAAACCAAGAGAAAAGAGCACATTGGCCAGATGGAGAGTTAAACCAAGAGAAAAGAGCACATTGGCCAGATGGAAAGTTAAACCGAGAGAAAAAAGCTCATTGGCCAGATGGTGGTTAAATCGAGAGAAAAGATGGTGAGTTAAACCGAGAGAAAAGAGCTCATTGGCCAGATGGAGAGTTAAACCAAGAGAAAAGAGCTCATTGGTTAGATGGAAGTTAAACCAAGAAAAAAGAGCTCATTGGCCAGATGGAGTTAAACCAACAGAAAGAACATTGGCCAGATGGAGAGTTAAACCAAGAGAAAAGAGCACATTGGTCAGATGGAGAGTTAAACCGAGAGAAAAGAGCTCATTGGCCAGATGGAGAGTTAAACCGAGAGAAAAGAGCACATTGGTCAGATGGAGAGTTAAATCGAGAAAGTTAAACCAGATGGAGAGTTAAACCGAGAAAAAAAAAGCTCATTGGCCAGATGGTGAGTTTGAGAGAAAAGAGCTCATTGGTTAGATGGAAAGTTAAACCAAGAGAAAAAACATTGGCCAGATGGAGAGTTAAACCGAGAGAAAAGAGCACATTGGCCAGATGGAGAGTTAAACCAAGAGAAAAGAGCACATTGGCCAGATGGAGAGTTAAATCAAGAGAAAAGAGCTCATTGGTTAGATGGAAAGTTAAACCAAGAGAAAAGAGCACATTGGCCAGATGGAGAGTTAAATCGAGTAAAAAAAGAGCTCATTGGCCAGATGTAAAGTTAAACCGAGAGAAAAAAGCTCATTGGCCAGATGGTGAGTTAAACCGAGAGAAAAGAGCTCATTGGTTAGATGGAAAGTTAAACTAAGAGAAAAGAGCACATTGGCCAGATGGAGAGTTAAACCGAGAGAAAAGAGCTCATTGGCCAGATGGAGAGTTAAACCAAGAGAAAAGAGCACATTGGCCAGATGGAGAGTTAAACCAAGAGAAAAGAGCACATTGGCCAGATGGAGAGTTAAACCGAGAGAAAAGTGCTCATTGGCCAGATGTAAAGTTAAACCGAGAGAAAAAAGCTCATTGGCCAGATGGTGAGTTAAATGAGAGAAAAAAGAGCTCATTGGCCCAGATGGAGAGTTAAACCAAGAGAAAAGAGCTCATTGGCCAGATGGAGAGTTAAACCAAGAGAAAAAGCTCATTTGTTAGATGGAAAGTTAAACAAAAGAGAAAAGCACATTGGCCAGATGGAGAGTTAAACCAAGAGAAAAGAGCACATTGGCCAGATGGAGAGTTAAACCAAGAGAAAAGAGCACATTGGCCAGATGGAGAGTTAAACCAAGAGAAAAGAGCACATTGGCCAGATGGAGAGTTAAACCAAGAGAAAAGAGCACATTAGATGGAGAGTTAAACCAAGAGAAAGAGCACAATGGCCAGATGGAGAGTTAAACCAAGAAAAGAGCACATTGGCCAGATGGAGAGTTAAACCAAGAGAAATTAAGCACATTGGCCAGATGGAGAGTTAAACCAAGAGAAAAGAGCACATTGGCCAGATGGAGAGTTAAACCAAGAGAAAAGAGCACATTGGCCAGATGGAGAGTTAAACTGAGAGAAAAATCTCATTGGCCAGATGGAGAGTTAAACCAAGAAAAAAGAGTACATTGGCCAGATGGAAAGTTAAACCGAGAGAAAAGAGCTCATTGGCCAGATGGTGAGTTAAACCAAGAGAAAAGAGCTCATTGGCCAGATGGAGAGTTAAACTGAGAGAAAAGAGCTCATTGGCCAGATGGAAAGTTAAACCGAGAGAAAAGAACTCATTGGCCAGATGGAAAGTTAAACCAAGAGAAAAGAGCACATTGGCCAGATGGAGAGTTAAACCAAGAGAAAAAGCACATTGGCCAGATGGAGAGTTAAACCAAGAGAAAAGAGCACATTGGCCAGATGGAGAGTTAAACCGAGAGAAAAAAGCTCATTGGCCAGATGGTGAGTTAAACCGAGTTAAAGAAAAGAGCTCATTGGCCAGATGGAGAGTTAAACCAAGAGAAAAGAGCTCATTGGTTAGATGGAAAGTTAAACCAAGAGAAAAGAGCACATTGGCCAGATGGAGAGTTAAACCAAGAGAAAAAGCACATTGGCCAGATGGAGAGTTAAACCAAGAGAAAAGATCATATTGGCCAGATGGAGAGTTAAACCAAGAGAAAAGAGCACATTGGCCAGATGGAGTTAAATCAAGAAAAAAGAGCTCAATGGCCAGATGGAGAGTTAAACTGAGAGATAAAGATCTTTTTGGCCAGATGGAGAGTTAAAAAAAAAAAAAAAGAGCTCATTGCCAGATGGAAAGTTAAACCAAGAGAAAAGATGCCAGATGGTGAGTTAAATGAGAGAGAAAAGAACTTTTATTGGCCAGATGGAAATCTAAACCGAGAAAAAGAGCTCAATGGCCAGATGGAGAGTTAAACCGAGAGAAAAAGAAACATTGGTCAGATGGAGAGTTAAACCGAGAGAAAAGAGCTTATTGGCCAGATGGAGAGTTAAACCGAGAGAAAAGAGCTTATTGGCCAGATGGAGAGTTAAACCGAGAGAAAAGAGCTCATTGGCCAGATGGAGAGTTAAACCGAGAGAGAAAAGTGCTCAATGGCCAGATGGAGAGTTTGGCACATTGGTCAGATGGAGAGTTAAATGAGATTAAGTTTATTGGCCAGATGGAGAGTTAAACCGAGAGAAAAAGTGCTCATTGGCCAGATGGAGAGTTAAACCTAGAGAAAACATCTGATTGGCCAGATGGTGAGTTAAACCGAGAGATTAAAGAGCTCATTGGCCAGATGGAGAGTTAAATCGAGAGAAAAGAACTCATTGGCCAGATGGAGAGTTAAACCGAGAGAAAATAACTCATTGGCCAGATGTAGAGTTAAACCGAGAGAAAAGAGCACATTGGCCAGATGGAGAGTTAAACCGAGAGAAAAGAGCTCATTGGCCAGATGGAGAGTCAAACCAAGAGAAAAGAGCTCATTTGTTAGATGGAAAGTTAAACCAAGAGAAAAGCACATTGGCCAGATGGAGAGTTAAAAGAAAAGAGCACATTGGCCAGATGAGAGTTAAATCAAGAAAAGAGCTCATTGGTTGATGGAATGTTAAACCAAGAGAAAAGAGCACATTGGCCAGATGGAGAGTTAAACCAAGAGAAAAGAGCACATTGGCCATATGGAGAGTTAAACCGAGAGAAAAGAGCTTATTGGCCAGATGGAGAGTTAAACCGAGAGATTAAAGAGCTTATTGATCAGATGGAGAGTTAAACCAAGAGAAAAGAGCACATTGGCCAGATGGAGAGTTAAACCAAGAGAAAAGAGCATATTGGCCAGATGGAGAGTTAAACCAAGAGAAAAGAGCACATTGGCCAGATGGAGAGTTAAATCAAGAGAAAAGAGCTCAATGGCCAGATGGAGAGTTACACTGAGAGATAAGATCTTTTAGGCCAGATGTAGAGTTAAATCGAGTAAAAAAAGAGTTCATTGGCCAGATGTAAAGTTAAACCAAGAGAAAAGAGCTCATTGGCCAGATGGTGAGTTAAATCGAGAGATTAAAGAGCTTATTGATCAGATGGAGAGTTAAACCAAGAGAAAAGAGCACATTGGCCAGATGGAGAGTTAAACCAAGAGAAAAGATCACATTGGCCAGATGGAGAGTTAAACCGAGAGATTAAAGAGCTTATTGATCAGATGGAGAGTTAAACCAAGAGAAAAGAGCACATTGGCCAGATGGAGAGTTAAACCGAGAGATTAAAGAGCTTATTGATCAGATGTAAAGTTAAACCAAGAGAAAAGAGCTCATTGGCCAGATGGAGAGTTAAACCGAGAGATTAAAGAGCTTATTGATCAGATGGAGAGTTAAACCAAGAGAAAAGAGCACATTGGCCAGATGGAGAGTTAAACCAAGAGAAAAGAGCATATTGGCCAGATGGAGAGTTAAACCAAGAGAAAAACACATTGGCCAGATGGAGTTAAATCAAGAGAAAAAGAGCTCAATGGCCAGATGGAGAGTTACACTGAGAATAAGATCTTTTAGGCCAGATGGAAGTTAAATCGAGTAAAAAGAGTTCATTGGCCAGATGTAAAAAGTTAAACCAAGAGAAAAGAGCTCATTGGCCAGATGGTGAGTTAAATCGAGAGATTAAAGAGCTTATTGATCAGATGGAGAGTTAAACCAAGAAAAGAGCACATTGGCCAGATGGAGAGTTAAACCAAGAGAAAAGATCCACATTGGCCAGATGGAGAGTTAAACCGAGAGATTGATCAGATGGAGAGTTAAACCAAGAGAAAAGAGCACATTGGCCAGATGGAGAGTTAAACCGAGAGATTAAAGAGCTTATTGATCAGATGTAAAGTTAAACCAAGAGAAAAGAGCTCATTGGCCAGATGGAGAGTTAAACCGAGAGATTAAAGAGCTTATTGATCAGATGGAGAGTTAAACCAAGAGAAAAGAGCACATTGGCCAGATGGAGAGATAAACCAAGAGAAAAGAGCATATTGGCCAGATGGAGAGTTAAACCAAGAGAAAAGAGCACATTGGCCAGATGGAGAGTTAAATCAAGAGAAAAGAGCTCAATGGCCAGATGGAGAGTTACACTGAGAGATAAGATCTTTTAGGCCAGATGGAGAGTTAAATCGAGTAAAAAAAGAGCTCATTGGCCAGATGTAAAGTTAAACCGAGAGAAAAGAGCTCATTGGCCAGATGGTGAGGTTAAATCGAGAAAAGAACTCATTGGCCAGAACCGTTAAACCGAGAGAAAGAGCTCATTGGCCAGATGGAGAGTTAAACCGAGAGAAAAGAGCTCATTGGTTGGGATGGAAAGTTAAACCAAGAGAAAAGAGCACATTGGCCTGATGGGAGAGTTAAACCAAGAGAAAAAGCACATTGGCCAGATGGAGAGTTAAACCAGAGAAAAGAGCACATTGGCCAGATGGAAAGTTAAACCGAGAAAAAAAGCTCATTGGCCAGATGGTGAGTTAAATCGAGAGAAAAGAACTCATTGGCCAGATGTAGAGTTAAACCGAGAGAAAAAGAGCTCATTGGCCAGATGGAGAGTTAAACAAAGAAAAAGAGCTCATTGGTTAGATGGGTTAAACCAAGAGAAAAGAGCACATTGGCCAGATGGAGAGTTAAACCAACAGAAAAGAGCACATTGGCCAGATGGAGAGTTAAACCAAGAGAAAAGAGCACATTGGCCAGATGGAGAGTTAAATCAAGAGAAAAGAGCTCATTGGTTAGATGGAAAGTTAAACCAAGAGAAAAGAGCACATTGGCCAGATGGAGAGTTAAATCGAGTAAAAAAAGAGCTCATTGGCCAGATGTAAAGTTAAACCGAGAGAAAAAAGCTCATTGGCCAGATGGTGAGTTAAACCGAGAGAAAAGAGCTCATTGGTTAGATGGAAAGTTAAACCAAGAGAAAAGAGCACATTGGCCAGATGGAGAGTTAAACCGAGAGAAAAGAGCACATTGGCCAGATGGAGAGTTAAACCAAGAGGAAAGAGCACATTGGCCAGATGGAGAGTTAAATCAAGAGAAAAGAGCTCATTGGTTAGATGGAAAGTTAAACCAAGAGAAAAGAGCACATTGGCCAGATGGAGAGTTAAATCGAGTAAAAAAAAAAAAAGAGCTCATTGGCCAGATGTAAATTTAACCGAGAGAAAAAAGCTCATTGGCCAGATGGTGAGTTAAATTGAGAGAAAAGAGCTCATTGGTTAGATGGAAAGTTAAACCAAGAGAAAAGAAGCACATTGGCCAGATGGAGAGTTAAACCGAGAGAAAAAGAGCTCATTGGCCAGATGGAGGTTAAACCAAGAGAAAAGAGCACATTGGCCAGATGGAGAGTTGCCAGATGGGAGAGTTAAACCGAGAAAAAGTGCTCATTGGCCAGATGTAAGTTAAACCGAGAAAAAAAAAGCTCATTGGCCAGATGGTGAAGTTAAACTGGAGAGAAAAAGAGCTCATTGGCCAGATGGAAGTTAAACCAAGAGAAAAAAGCACATTAAACCAAAGAAAAAGAGCACATTGGCCAGATGGAGAGTTAAACCAAGAGAAAAGAGCACATTGGCCAGATGGAGAGTTAGCACATTGGCCAGATGGAGTTAAACCAGAGAAAAGAGCACATTAGCCAGATGGAGAGTTAAACCAAGAGAAAAGACATTCAGATGGTGAGTTAAACCAAGAGAAAAGAGCACATTGGCCAGATGGAGAGTTAAACCAAGAAAAAACCAGATGAGTTAAAAGAGAAAAGAGCACATTGGCCAGATGGAGAGTTAAACCAGCACATGGCCAGATGGAGAGTTAAACCGAGAGAAAAGAGCTCATTGGCCAGATGGAGAGTTAAACCAAGAGAAAAGATGGCCAGATGGAGAGTTAAACCGAGAAAAAAAACCATTGGCCAGATGGTGAGTTAAATCGAGAGAAAAAGAACTCATTGGCCAGATGTGAAAAGTTAAACCGAGAAAAAAAAGCTCATTGGCCAGATGGTGAGTTAAACCGAGAGAAAAGAGCTCATTGGTTAGATGGAAAGTTAAAAAGAAAAAAGAGCACATTGGCCAGATGGAGAGTTAAACCAAGAAAAAAGCACATTGGCCAGATGGAGAGTTAAACCAAGAGAAAAGAGCACATTGGCCAGAGTTAAACCAAGAGAAAAAGTGCTCATTGGCCAGATGTAAAGTTAAATGAGAGAAAAAAAGCTCATTGGCCAGATGGTGAAGTTAAACCGAGAGAAAAGAGCTCATTGGCCAGATGGAGAGTTAAACCAAGAGAAAAGAGCTCATTTGTTAGATGGAAAGTTAAACCGAGAAAAAAGCACATTGGCCAGATGGAGAGTTAAACCAAGAGAAAAGAGCACATTGGCCAGATGGAGAGTTAAACCAAGACAAAAGAGCATATTGGCCAGATGGAAGTTAAACCAAGAAAAAAGCACATTGGCCAGATGGAGAGTTAAATCAAGAAAAAAAGAGCTCAATGGCCAGATGGAGAGTTACACTGAGAGATAAGACCTTTTAGGCCAGATGGAGGAGTTAAATCGGGTAAAAAAAAGAGCTCATTGGCCAGATGTAAGTTAAACCAAAGAGAAAAGAGCCTCATTGGCCAGATGGTGAGTTAAATCGAGAAAAGAATGGCCAGATGGAAATCTAAACCGAGAGAAAAGAGCTCAATGGCCAGATGGAGAGTTAAACCGAGAGAAAAGACCTCATTGGTTAGATCAAGAGAAAAGAGATGGCCAGATGGAGAGTTAAAAAAAACCAGATGTAAAGATTAAACCGAGAGAAAAGAGCTCATTAAGATGGAGAGTTAAAAACCGAGAGAAAATTGGCCAGATGGATGAGAGAAAAGAGCACATTGGTCAGATGGAAGTTAAACCGAGAGATTAAAGAAAAGATAGAGTTAAAGAGTTAAACCGAGAATTAAAAGTGCATCATTGGCCAGATGGAGAGTTAAACTGGAGAGAAAACAGCTGATTGGCCAGATGGTGAGTTAAACCAGATGGCTCATTGGCCAGATGAGTTAAATCGAGAGAAAAAACTCATTGGCCAGATGTAGAGTTAAACCGAGAGAAAAAAATTGGATGTAGAGTTGGCCAGATGTAGAGCACATTAGATGTAGAGAAAAAGAAAATTGGCCAGATGGAGAGTTAAAAAAGAAAAGAGCTCATTTGTTAGATCATTGGCCAGATGAGAGTTAAACCAAGAAAAAGCACATTGGCCAGATGGAGAGTTAAATCAAGAGAAAAGAGCTCATTGGTTAGATGGAATGTTAAACCCACATTGCCAGATGGAGAGTTAAACCAAGAGAAAAGAGCACATTGGCCATATAGTTAAACCGAGAGAAAAGAGCTTATTGGCCAGATGGAGAGTTAAACCAGAGATTAAAGAGCTTATTGATCAGATGGAGAGTTAAACCAAGAGAAAAGAGCACATTGGCCAGATGGAGAGTTTAAACCAGATGGAGAGTTAAACCAAGAGCACATTGGCCAGATGGAGAGTTAAATCAAGAGAAAAGAGCTCAATTGGAGAGTTAGATGAGAAAGATCTTAAACCAGAAGTTAAATCAGTAAAAAAAAGAGTTCATTGGCCAGATGTAAAGTTAAACCAAGAAAAAGAGCTCATTGGCCAGATGGTGAGTTAAATCCATTGATCAGATGGAGAGTTAAACCAAGAGAAAAGAGCACATTGGCCAGATGGAGAGTTAAACCAAGAGAAAAGATCACATTGGCCAGATGGAGAGTTAAACCGAGAGATTAAAGAGCTTATTTCAGATGGAAAGTTAAACCAAGAGAAAAGAGCACATGGCCAGATGGAGAGTTAAACCGAGAGATTAAAGAGATGATCAGATGTAAAGTTAAACCAAGAGAAAAAGAAAGATGGAGAGTTAAACTGAGAGATTAAAGACATTGATCAGATGGAGGTTAAACCAAGAGTGGCCAGATGGAGTTAAACCAACAGAAAAGAGCAACCAGATGGAGAGTTAAACCAAGAGAAAAAAAGCACATTGGCCAGATGGAGAGTTAAATAGCTCAATGGCCAGATGGAGAGTTACACTGAGAGATGAGATCTTTTAGGCCAGATGGAGAGATAAAATCGAGTAAAAAAGAGCTCATTGGCCAGATAAAAGAAGTTAAACCAAGAGAAAAGAGCCTCATTGGCCAGAGATGGAGCTCAATGGCCAGATGGAAGTTAAACCGAGAGAAAAGAGCTCATTGGTCAGATTGAGAGTTAAACAGAGAGAAAAGAGTCAGATGGAGAGTTAAACCGAGAGAAAAAGCTTATTGGTCAGATGGGGAGTTAAACCGAGAGATTAAAGGCTCATTGGCCAGATGGAGAGTTAAACCGAGAGAAAAGTGCTCAATGGCCAGATGGAAGTTAAACCAGCACATTGGTTGAGTTAAACCAGATGGCCAGATGGAGAGTTAAACCGAGAGAAAGAGCTTATTTGTCAGATGGAGAGTTAAACCGAGAGATTAAAAGTTTATTGGCCAGATGGAGAGTTAAACCGAGAGAATTAAGTGAGAGATGGAGAGTTAAACCTCTAGAGAAACATCTTTGGCCAGATAGGTTAAACCAGATGGATGGAGAGTTAAATCGAGAGAAAAAACTCATTGGCCAGATGTAGAAAACCGAGAGAAAATAACTCATTGGCCAGATGTAGAGTTAAACTATAGAAAAAGAGCACATTGGCCAGATGTAGAGTTAAACCGAGAGAAAAGAGCTCATTGGCCAGATGGAGAGTTAAACCAAGAGAAAAAGAGCTCATTTGTTAGATGGAAAGTTAAACCAAGAGTAAAAAAGAGCACATTGGCCAGATGGAGTTAAACCTCATTGGCCAAGAGAAAAAGAGCTCATTGGGATGGAATGTTAAACCAAGAGAAAAGAGCACATTGGCCAGATGGAGAGTTAAACCAAGAAAAAAGCACATTAGCCATATGAGAGTTAAACCGAGAAAAGAGCTTATTTGGCCAGATGGAGAGTTAAACCGAGAGATTAAAGAGCTTATTGATCAGATGGAGAGTTAAACCAAGAGAAAAGAGCACCAGATGGAGAGTTAAACCGAGTAAAAAAAGAGCTCATTGGCCAGATTAAGTTAAACCAAGAAAAACCAAGAGAAAAAGAGCTCATTGGCCAGATTGAGCTCAATGGCCAGATGGAGAGTTAAACCGAGAGAAAAGAGCACTCATTGGTCAGATTGAGAGTTAAACGGAGAGAAAAGAGCTTATTGGCCAGATGGAGAGTTAAACCGAGAGATTAAAAAACTTATTGGTCAGATGGGGGAGTTAAACCGAGAGATTAAAAAGAAAAGCTCATTGGCCAGATGGAGAATTAAAACCGAGAGAAAAGTGCTCAATGGCCAGATGGAGAGTTAAACCGAGAGAAAGTTAAAGCATTGGTCAGATGGAAGTTAAACCGAGATATTATTAAAAGTTTATTGGCCGATGGAGAGTTAAAACCGAGAGAAAAAGCTTATTTTGTCAGATGGAGAGTTAAACCGAGAGATTAAAGAGTTTATTGGCCAGATGGAGAGTTAAACCGAGAGATTAAAGTGCTCATTGGCCAGATGGAGAGTTAAACCTAGAGAAAACATCTGATTGGCCAGATGGTGAGTTAAACCGAGAGATTAAAGAGCTCATTGGCCAGATGGAGAGTTAAATCGAGAGAAAAGAACTCATTGGCCAGATGTAGAGTTAAACCGAGAGAAAATAACTCATTGGCCAGATGTAGAGTTAAACCGAGAGAAAAGAGCACATTGGCCAGATGTAGAGTTAAACCGAGAGAAAAGAGCTCATTGGCCAGATGGAGAGTTAAACCAAGAGAAAAGAGCTCATTTGTTAGATGGAAAGTTAAACCAAGAGAAAAGAGCACATTGGCCAGATGGAGAGTTAAACCAAGAGAAAAGAGCACATTGGCCAGATGGAGAGTTAAATCAAGAGAAAAGATCTCATTGGTTAGATGGAAAGTTAAACCAAGAGAAAAGAGCACATTGGCCAGATGGAGAGTTAAACCGAGAGAAAAGAGCACATTGGCTAGATGGAGAGTTAAACCGCGAGAAAAGAGCACATTGGTCAGATGGAGAGTTAAACCGAGAGAAAAGAGCTTATTGGCCAGATGGAGAGTTAAACCGAGAGATTAAAGATCTTATTGATCAGATGGAGAGTTAAACCGAGAGATTAAAATGCTCATTGGTCAGATGGAGAGTTAAACCAAGAGAAAAGAGCTCAATGGCCAGATGGAGAGTTACACTGAGAGATAAGATCTTTTAGGTCAGATGGAGAGTTAAATCGAGTAAAAAAAGAGCTCATTGGTTAGATGGAAAGTTAAACCAAGAGAAAAGAGCACATTGGCCAGATGGAGAGTTAAACCAAGAGAAAAGAGCACATTGGCCAGATGGAGAGTTAAACCGAGAGAAAAGAGCACATTGGTCAGATGGAGAGTTAAACCGAGAGAAAAGAGCTTATTGGCCAGATGGAGAGTTAAACCGAGAGATTAAAGAGCTTATTGGTCAGATGGAGAGTTAAACCGAGAGATTAAAGAGCTCATTGGCCAGATGGAGAGTTAAACCGAGAGAAAAGTGCTCAATGGCCAGATGGAGAGTTAAACCGAGAGAAAAGAGCACATTGGTCAGATGGAGAGTTAAACCGAGAGATTAAAGAGCTTATTGGCCAGATGGAGAGTTAAACCGAGAGATTAAAGTGCTCATTGGCCAGATGCAGAGTTAAACCTAGAGAAAACATCTGATTGGCCAGATGGTGAGTTAAACCGAGAGATTAAAGTGCTCATTGGCCAGATGGAGAGTTAAATCGAGAGGAAAAGAGCTCAATGGCCAGATGGAGAGTTAAACCGAGAGAAAAGAGCACATTGGTCAGATGGAGAGTTAAACCGAGAAAAGAGCTTATTGGCCAGATGGAGAGTTAAACCGAGAGATTAAAGAGCTTATTGGCCAGATGGAGAGTTAAACCGAGAGATTAAAGAGCTCATTGGCCAGATGGAGAGTTAAACCGAGAGAAAAGAGCTCAATGGCCAGATGGAGAATTAAACCGAGAGAAAAGAGCACATTGGTCAGATGGAGAGTTAAACCGAGAGAAAAGAGCACATTGGTCAGATGGAGAGTTAAACCGAGAGATTAAAGAGCTCATTGGCCAGATGGAGAGTTAAACCGAGAGAAAAGCGCACATTAGTCAGATGGAGAGTTAAACTTGGAGAAAACATCTTATTGGCCAGATGGAGAGTTAACCCGAGTAAAAAAAGAGCTCATTGGCCAGATGGAGAGTTAAATCGAGAGAAAAGAGCTCATTGGCCAAATGGAGAGTTAAACTGAGAGAAAAGAGATATATCTTCGTTAGAGCAATAGTTAAAATGATCCATTCACAGATCATTTTACACTACATGTGCAAAGATTCAGTACCATCAAATCATTCTAAGCATGTCCTTATGCCATACTCGATCTACTGCTGCGCATGCCTCGTGATTGATTTATTCATTCATATTTACCAATTACATGAGCTAGGAAAAGAGTGTTGAAAAGATATGCAATATCAATCCTGAATTGATATATATCAATGCTGGAAAATTTCAACAATGCTCTAACTTGAGTTGCTCTTAGACCTTGTATAGTGTGTTTCAATATCCTGGACTGATTTTAAATGTGAATTAAATTTCAGGGTCTAATGATTTTTTTTCTTTTTCTTTCAGATTTAACAACTTAAGTCTTTGGCAATTTCAACCATGAAAACATTAACCATCGAATAACGTGTTAAAGTTATCGAAGCCTATTACGAAAATGGACGTTTAAAATTATAAATATACGGCCCAATGATTCCGCTAGTAAAAAAATGCACACCAAACAGGGAACTTTTGTGGATGAAGTGGCTTTTCAACAATCTTCCTTGGATTTTCATCAGCCCAAATGGGACAATTCAGCTTATTAATGAATCCACCAAGTTGAAAATGGGCTTCATCAGCTCGTGTACTCAATTGACGAATGTACAGCGCTCCAAATTGTCAGCATGTTTCAGTTCTTGTGTCAATTGTTTTTTTAAGCGTGTAGAGACAAATTTTTTTTTGTCAAAATTCGATGTAACGTTGTTGTGGAGAGGTTCAATTACTGCGTGCGATGACGAATAGAGGGGTCTGGATTTTCGGTCACATTCTCGTGCACTGCAGCAATGTTTTCAGGCGTAAATATCACGCAATGCCACCAACCCAGTTTGTTTGAATTTACGAACAACTCTCGGTTGGTCAATTATGGTGACCAAAAATCGCGAAATGCATTTCTGTTTGAATTGCCAAAGACTTAAGTTGTTAAATCTGAAAGAAAAAGAAAAAAAAATCATTAGACGCTTAAATTTAATTCACATTTAAAATCGGTCCTAGTTATTGAAACACCCTATATGAATTCTGGAAAATTTCAGCATGGCTAATGTAGAGATTACGAAGCAACAGAAATGTGCTTCTACAGAAGTATCATGAGAATACTACGGACGGAACCTGTGAGTAACGAGAAAGCTTGAAGGAGAATTGGAAGAAAAAGAAAGGACACTTTTCCTTGGGCTAAAAGAATTGGACACTCAGAGGACATATTGCGGATAAGACGGGCAGGAATAAACAACGAGTAAACTGCCAAACGAGTTTGTGCAAATGGATGCCTCAAAAACAAAACTGCTCTCTTTTACCCACCACAGAGAAACTTTCCCTGCCTCCCATTAGAATGTCTTACGCTCAACTCTACGAGAGTACCTCTCTGCGACTGCTTGGTCTCAAACTGTCCGTTGACCTGAGATCGAACAAATACATTGAATCAATAGCTTCATCTACCGCAAGGAAATTTGGTTCTCTGTGTCGCGCTAGAAAGTTTTTCTCGTCCGAGTCCATCCTTCAAGTCTATAAATCAATCATTCGCCCTTGGATGGAATACTGCTGCTATATATGGTCTGGAGACTCCGCTGTTCGTCTTAAGGTCCTTGACAAAATCCAGAGACAGATATGCAATGTGATTGGCCCTGATCTGGCATCTCGTTTACAAGTCGCTCTCTCATAGGCGTGTCGTCGATTCCTTCTGTCTTTTCTACAAATGCTATCACGGTAACTGCTCCGACGAGCTACTTTCGCTTGTTCCCAAACTGCATGAATTTAAACGTGCTACTAGGTTGGCATCTCAGTCTCAAACTTTCACTGTCGAAACGGTTAAATGTAGCCGTCTCTTCTACTCCAATATCTTCACTTCCCGTCTGTGGAACTCCCCCTCTTACTTGCTTCCCTTATAGCTATAATCCCCAAATATTCAAATGCAATGTCAATCGACATCTCCAGGTGCCTTGATCTAATTCCCTATACTTCTCTTTATCCTTTCCTCAATCATATCTATTTACTCTTGCTCCTACTCTCTGTAACCCCTTACGTGCTAGTGGCACTCACGCCTTGCTTGGGGTGAAATTCTTTAAAAAAAAAAAGGGGACATTAATTAGAAGGGATGGTTAAAAAAAACAAGCATTGCTAAGAACCACAAAAAATAGGAAGTTGTGGAGAGTTATGATTGCCTACCTGCTAGAAGAAGAAAATATGTGTAATGCCTGAAGAGATATAGAATTTAAACAAGAAACCCGGGTCAAATTATCCCAGAACGTCACGGTAATCCACAGACTCAAAGAAAAGAATATTGATATCAATCCTCTTAAATGGTAGTGCATGCTTGAGGCTACAAAGATGTGATTCTACAGAATAATGGTGAGAATACAATAGACGGAATATATGAGCAACAATGAATTTTTAAGGAAAAGGAAAACAAAACAAATGGACACATATTCATAATCAGGAAGAAACAACTGAAGTTTCTGGGACATATTATCTCACTATCAGTCATCAGTAAGCGGATGAGCCCCAAATGCGATTTGAAGGTCGGGAACGCTCGAATCAAACAGACGCGGAAGTTTGAATATCTGGGAAGCGTTTTCACAGAGGACAGTAAGTGCGATACTGAGAACCGTAGACGAATTGACGTATTGGGAAGGCCAAAGACGCATTCCAAAATCTGAGCAGAGTATAGCGAGACAGGAGGATTTCTTTGGTAACAAAGAAAAGAATACTGAGCTGTTACGTGACATCTGTCCTTCTTTACGGCAGCGAATGTTAGACGATTTCCTCAAAGATAAAGAAGAGACTCGAGGCGACGGAGATGTGGTTCTGCAGAAGGATGCTAAGGATATCATGGGCCGAGAGTGTGAGCAACGATGAGGTCTTAGAGAGGATGCAAACAAGGAGGAGGCTTATACTTAATATCAAGAAGAGACAGCTGAAGTTTCTGGGACACATAATGAGGAAGGAGGGCTTGGAGAATCTGATACTCACGAGTTGAATTGAGGGAAGGAGAGGCAGGGGAAAATAACGCGTAACATAACTGGCGGGCTTAAGCAAATGGATGACAGAACGTTGTCTGGGGGAGGAATCAGAGGGAAGGAACATTGAGAGCTGCAAAGAATAGGAGGGGGTGGAGTGCCATGATCGCCTACGTCCTGAAAGGACATGGCACATAGAAAGAAAAAAAAGTCAATAATAAATCGTCACTGACAAACAAGTCTCAGTCCCAGCCAAAAAGGTGTTTTGGAGTTAACCGTGTCAATATCTAAGGAAACGTAGACATTAGCTTTGAGGCGTGTTACTTTGTAGAGCCAATCAAATTCCTTAAGTCACCAAGATTAACCAATGAATACATCTCTATCAGTGTTTCTAATACAAATAAAATTAACAGCAGCAAATCGTGGTTGGCCGTTGTACCAACTATAGCTGTAACTGTGTAGAATCAGAGATTTTCATATCTATTAATATAAACGTCGTTTTTAGTAGGTACATATGTTTCAGACGATATCATTGATTTTAAACAGGGGAATTAATATCATCCGGCCTAGAGTGAGAAGTCTTGCTAAAGAAAAATATAAGACTCCCAACAGGAATCGAACCAGCATCTTCTTTACCATCGGGAAAATCGCTCTGAAAGCCGGAGCATGCCGTTGACAATTTAGTCACGGAAATCTGTCATGATAAAGTAAAAATCAATTAACTATTTAAGAAATGCAATGGAATGCTGATGGGGAAAAAAGGGAAGACAGTTTGAATACCTATCTGAAGCCACATGTTATTTTAATAGGGTCTAGGCTCGTTGATATTAATTTTACTGTTTAAGAAAATTAAGAAAATATCTACACAAAAACGTATAACCACTAAAAACAACGTACATAGTAATTTTGTGACGTCAACGAACACTTGTTGTCCCTTTTGTAATTCCAACGAATACTCGTTGTCACTTTTATAATGCTCGTTGTAGTAGAGACTTTGTAATCGTAGAT
This sequence comes from Acanthosepion pharaonis, assembly GCA_903632075.3. Taxonomy (NCBI): domain Eukaryota; kingdom Metazoa; phylum Mollusca; class Cephalopoda; order Sepiida; family Sepiidae; genus Acanthosepion; species Acanthosepion pharaonis. The sequence continues at coordinate 2,068,384 of CAHIKZ030000657.1, forward strand.
TCAACTGTTGGACAATGCTTTTGTCAGACGCCTTCGAATTACACTCGCACTAATAGTACTTTCTCGATAACACTCGCTGGAAAAGTAATCCGTATAGTGATCTGAATAGAGAAATAATATAGTGAATAGTATAGGGAATAGCGGTCCGTATAGTAATAGAGGATAGACTAGAAATGGTGATCCGTATAGTAATAGAAGATAGACTAGAATGAAGATCGTTTAGACGTTTCTCCCATGGTCACGTGATCCATTTAATTCAATAATGGGATCGCCTGTGTTTGCTCTCTGGCGATCTATGTTCAAATTACAGTCGGCAGCGACACTTCATTCCTATATAACAGTAATAAAAAAATAATGTCGGATTATAAAAAATGCATTTATAAATTACAGCAACTTATGCATGGAACGATCCCAATTTCTAGGCCACTATGAACTGCAGTTGCTGATTTGGCCACAGGAAGCCGTCCTGATAAAACAAGGTTCAATTAGGTTGGAATAAAAATGCTGATGTAGATACTGAGGTGAAAAAGGGAATACAGGTTCCAAGTCTGTCCGAAGGAACATTTTTGAGTAGGTTATAGGCCGGTTGATATTATTTTGACTGCTTAGGAAACTAAAAAAAAAAAAAAAAAAAAAAAACAGTTTTTAGTATTTTAAAAAGATCTACGAAAAATTACAACTTATGTAAAAATATATCTTTCATATTAATTTCTAAGTGGAATGATCGTTACGCAGAAATGATGCCACTCTTTCAGCTTCAGTAAATGTTGTTCCAGTAGCATGAATAAAGTTCACAATAGGTGCCGTTTAAAAATTAATGCCGTAGGGATTCACATTCCTATTTTAGAATCACAGTTGTCCGTCTGATCGACTGTTGGATAGTCATTTCAAGATTATAAAAAGAGTTGTCCATCTTTGTTGTCTGTGTGTTCCGATTTTAGTATCACAGATGTCCATCTGGCCGACAACTGGATTCCCTTTTCTGATTTAGAATGACAGATGTCCATCTGGCCGACAACTGAATTCCTATTTCTAATTTAGAATCACAGATGTCAATCTGGCCGACAACTGAATTCCAATTTCTAATTTAGAATCACAGATGTTCATCTGGCTGACAACTGAATTCCTATTTCTAATTTAGAATCACAGATGTCAATCTGGACGACAACTGAATTCCAATTTTCTAATTTAGAATCACAGATGTTCATCTGGCCGACAACTGGATTCCCATTTCTACTTTTGGATCACCGTTGTCCATCTGTTCGAGTGTTAAAGTCACATTCCTTGTTTATCATTACAGTTGTCCATCTAGTCGTCTGTTGGATTCCCATTACTAGTTTAAAATCAATGCTCTCCATCTACTGTTGGATTCCCATTCTTACCTGAGAATCATTGTTATTCATCGGGTCGACATTTGAATTCACATTCCCAGTTTAGAATAAAAATTGCCCATCTGGTCGGCTGTTGGATACTGTTTCTTAGTTTAGAATCACAGTTGTTCATCTGGATCACTGTTGGATTCTCATTTCTATATAAGGATAATTGATGTCCATCTGATAGACTTTTGGATTCTCATTCCAAATTCAGAATCACCGTTGCTATCTAGTCGACAGGGGAAAACTCATTCCTAGTTTAGAACCACAGATGTCCATGTCCCTCTAGGCGACTTTTTGATTTCCATTCCTAATTTAAAATCGTTAATTTAAAATTGTTATCGATTTGTTCGATTTTTGCATTCTCATTCGCAGTTGTTGATCTGATCCAGGTTTGTGATCCTATTTTTTGTATAAAAAAGTAGTCCATCTGGTCGACTGTTGGATTCTCAGTTCTGTTTTAGAACCACAGTCATCCATATCGTCAACTGTCAGATATTCATTCCTACTAGAGAATCACTGTTGTCCATCTAGCCGACTATCGCATTCACATTCCTAGTTGAGAATCACAGTTGTCCAATGGGTCGACTAATGAACAACCTTCCTTAGTTTAGAATCACAGTTACTCATCTGGCCGATTGTTTGATAACCCATTCCTATATAACAATTACAGTAGTTTCATCTAGCAGACTGTTGGATTCCTATGCATTTTTGAGAACCTCAGTTGACCATATAGTCGACAGGTGTAATCCCATTCCTAGTTTATAAACACAGTTGTTCATAAGGTTGGTTGTTGAATAGCCATTCCTACTTTAGAATCACAGTTGTCCACCTGGTCGTTTATTGTACAACCAACCCCAGTTGAGAATGAATCGTGTCCAACCCAATTGACTGTTCGATACACAATCCTATTTTAGAATCGTAGCTGTCCATCTGCGCAACTTCTGAATTCCCATTACCAGTCTAGATTTACAGTCATTCATCGTCTCGAATGTTTGATTCCCATTCCTAGTTTAGAATCAAAGTTGTCTATATGGTGGAATTTTGGTTTCCAATTACTAGCTAACAACTACAGTTGTCCATCTTGTCGAATATTGGATTCTCATTCATAGTTTAGAATAACAGTTCTTCATCAGATCGACTCTTGGATTCTCAGTCTTATTTCAGAATCAAATTTTTCCATCTGGTTGACTGTTCGATTCCCATTCTTAGTTTTTTTTAGTTCTTCATCTGGTCGACTACTGATTCTCATTCCTAGTTTAGAATCACAACTGTCCATCCAGTTGGCTTTTAGTTCCTTATTCATTGTTTAGAATCAGATTTTTCTATCCGGGCGACGGACGCATTTTCATTCCCAGTTTAGAATTGCAGTTGTTCATCTGGTCCACTTTTGGATTTCCATTCCATGATTAGAATCCCATTTTCCTTCTGGTCGACACTTGGATTCCCATTCCTAGTTTCGAATTAATGCTGACCATCTGGTCGACACTTGGATTGAATTCCCAGTTTCGAATCTATTGTTTAGAATCATTTCTGTTTGATCACTGTTGATCATCTGGTAGACACTTGGATTCCCATTCCTAGTTTTGAATCACTGTTGACCATTTAATCGACACTTGGATTCCCATTCCTAGTTTTGAATCACTGTTGACCATTTAATCGACACTTGGATTCCCATTCCTAGTTTAGAATCACTGTTGACCATCTAATCGACACTTGGATTCCCATTCCTAGTTTCGAATTACTGTTGACCATCTGGTCGACACTTGGGTTCCCATTTCTAGTTTCGAATCACTGTTGATCATCTGGTAGACACTTGGATTCCCATTCCTAGTTTTGAATCACTGTTGTTTATTAGTCGACACCATCTGGAATCACGATCACTTGGATTCCCATTCCTAGTTTACTGCTGACCATCTAATCGACACTTGATTTTCCTAGTTTCGAACTGTTGATCCAGTCGATACTTGGATCCCCATTCCTAGTTTAGAATCACTGTTGACCATTTAATCGACACTTGGATTCCCATTCCTAGTTTAGAATCACTGTTGACCATTTAATCGACACTTGGATTCCCATTCCTAGTTTAGAATCACTGTTTACCATCTAATCGACACTTGGATTCCCATTCCTAGTTTAGAATCATCTGGTTTACCATCCGGTCTGTTGATCATCTGGTTGGATTCCCATTCCTAGTTTTGAATCACTGTTGACCATTTAATCGACACTTGGATTCCCATTCTAGTTTTGAATCACTGTTGACCATTTAATTTATTCCCATCTGTTTATAATCACTGCTGACCATCTAATCGACACTTGGATTCCCATTCCTAGTTTCGAATTACTGTTGACCATCCAGTCGATACTTGGATCCCCATTCCTAGTTTAGAATCACTGTTGACCATATGGTCGACACTTAGAGTTACATTTTTGTTTAATCGCAATTGCCCATCTGGTCGAAAAAAGAAAAAAATGCATAGCAACTCGTAATGAAGCTGACCATCATTTCAACTTGAAGGATACAGATTTAATGATATGCGAACGTTATTAATTGCTACGTCGAAAATGTGCAGAAAGCGTAATAATTTCTGAATATTCCACGATAAATTCCAGGCCCATACAACATATCTCTTATCTTAACGAATCTACTTCTGTCCCAATAAGGGATATTTAAAAACAACAGCGATATAGACAAAAACAAAAGCGTTGAGAAGCTGAATGAAGTCGGCTAAGCTGTACGTGCAAACTCACAGAAGGCAAAAAAATTTAAATTTAAATGTGATGTTTACCGTCCCTACATCTTCATCGCTACTTTCGAAGAATAATTATAACCAATGTTTTTTATATATTCCCGCTCTTTTCCTCGTCATATATATAATTCCAACAAGAATAACATTATTTTAGTGTGATGAAGTCCTTTGCAAAGCCGAAACGCGTTAAATATATATTTTTCAAACATTTTTTTCATTTTGAAAATTCTTTTTCTTAAATTTTGTTTCGGTTGGTCAGGTTGATTTATGTTGGATTAACCTATGGTGGATTAACCTACCCCGATAAATTAACAGTGCCTTTGTAAACATTTCGATTTTATTCTCCATCTTTAGAATTTCTTAATGTTGCATATATATATTTTTAAATAGAATTCTTTTATATTTAAATGTACAATTTAAATGTGAAGATACAAGTAACTTTTATAAAATTTTAGAATTAGTTTCCACACTTTGGAAATGTATCATTTAGTCTTGAAAAGATTACCAAAGTAACATGACTGGGTAGAAAGTGTGATCCACTGAGAACTATACAAATAACTATGTCTTCTGTCTTGCAGAATGTAAAACAACAATTTTTTTTTCAGATTTTGAGATTCAAATGTAACACCTAATCCAGGGAAGAAGACGGGGTCGGATTATCGCAAAAAAATAATCGGATTATCGCAAAGAAAGAGAAGAGGTTTAAGATTATGGATTTCGCTGTTCCAGTAAATCGCAAAGACAAAGAACTGAAGAAAAGTGAAACGTGAAGATAACAGTTGTGCCGATCAGGATTAGAGCACTGGGAACGATCATGAAACTCTAACAAAAAAAATAGAAAAACTGAAGAAAATGGAAATAGACCGAAGAATGGTAACATGAAGCATGGGAACCCAAAGATCTACTTGAATAATGTATTTTTTTCTTTTTAATTTCAATCCGAGCAGATACTTGTTCGCACAGCTTAGCGATTATCGTCGTCAAAAAATGGTAATTATCATCTCAAGTTCAAATTCCAATTGAATCTTTTGCAGTCATTTTTTTACACAAATGCCATTGGGAAGATATGAATCGCTCTCTTCTACACCCCCCCACTTATGAGTTAAATAGCATGGTTGACAGGATTCTCTATCTTTTGATATCTAGTCTAAGTGAATGAAAGCTCTGAGTTCTCAAACTAGTTGGGTGCAGAGCTATCAACCCGCTCCGTGATAACGGTCTTGCTAAAGAAAACAGTAGCAAGATCTAGTATGGTGAAGCTGTGGCCCTGAGACGCATACAAACTTACTAGTTGATTGGATAATTTAGTATATCACAGATTCAGAAATGTCAAGATCCGCATAGTTCACTGGCAATCAGTATGGGAAGTTAGATTGTTGTGCTGAGTTCTAATTCTGTCTCAGGCAGTTGAGTTTACTTTCACACAAAATACTAATGTATGAATCCATATAATCTGTCTCAGCACCTTGATGTTAATAGCAAAGCAGTCTAGTTTCTTTAGCTTTTGTTGGTAACCAGTCTAGGAAAAGGACTGGTTATTCATCCCGTAAAAAAATCTTATTTATCTATCTATATAATACTAAAAGTCTGTGATTGTGTGCGTGCTTGTGTGGTGCGTCCGTCCAAAGCATAATGATTTACGAGTTGTTTATACAATAATAATTTTTATTTTAAATTTCTTCAAACAGAAAATCTTTTTCAATTAAAATATTTTAAAGTTAAAGACATACACAAAGAGATCCCGCTTTGTTGTTTTCTCCAATTGTTTGTAATATATATATATATATATATATATATATATATATATATATATATATATATATATATATATTTCAGCTTTCTTTAGACAAACAATATTTTAAATATTTTAAAAATATTTTTAAGTTAATCAGATTTTAAAAATGTATTTTAAGTGAATAAGATTTGTTTATACAGTATTTTTATTTTAACTTTCGTCAAACAGACATTTTTTAATTAAAATGTTTTAAAGTTAAAAACAGGCACAAAGAGATCCCGCTTTGCTGCTTCGTTCAGTTGGATGTATAGTGATTATTTATTATTATTATTATATAAAATAAACATATTATTTATATTTCAGCTTTCTTTAAGCAAACAATATTTTAAATATTTAAGAAATATTTTGTGGCATATTTAAATACATATATTTAATTTAATTTGGTTTAAAGTTTATCACGGAAGTTCTATTTTTATTAAATGCTATAAACAATCGGTAAAACGTTAAACATAATCTTGTAAGCCAGATTAATGATGACACAAACGAATTGAAATATTTAATTGAATCATAATTAAATTAATTTTCATTTTTTTAAAAAATCAACTTCACTGTCTTATAATCTGAACCATCAGTATCACTGATCGTCTAGTGTACATAATTCCAAGAATCTGTGTTAATCTGTTCATCCGATCGTTCATCACACCCTCTAAAATAGCCATATATTGACCGATCGAAACCCTATTTTGGGGAGATGTGCAAACTGATAAGGGGGTACAAAGTACAGTCGGTTTTACTAGCTTAGTACTATAAATGTTCATTAATTTTCTTTTAGCAGTTAACATTTTATTTAACATACTCGCAGTATTATAAAAACAATTTGATGATTAAAACAACAATTAATTATTTGATAAAAATGTAATTCTACTGTTTTTATATAGAAGAACCCAGTTTCCAGTTCTCCCTGCGTCTGCGAGAACTATAAATAAATCACAAGGCTAAACGCTTCAAAAAGTTGGAATTTGGCCCAAGAAAAAATATTTACGCATGGTTCGTTGTATGTTGCATGCTCAAGAGTAAGAAATGTTAAGAATTTATTCTTCGCTGTTAAAAAGGAAAATTTCTTAAAAAATATTGTTTACCATGAAGTCTTATAAAAATTAAATTAAAGAAATTATTAAAACACGAAGTAGGGTTTTTGTCAAAGTATTTTTCCAAACAAATTGGATTATTCAAACTTCATCGATTGGTTTTCGAAATTGAACGAAACATAGTCTGTAAATCTCGACAAAAAATGTTAGAGATAACTTCAACAATACTAAATACTACGAGGAGTTCAATACACGTTAGCTATTGAAACTACAACATCAACACCTAGCGTGGCAAGGGTTTGGTTCTTTACGCCAGGGAGAAGTCTACACGGTTAACAACAAAATCGGTTATTGTTTAGTCAGCTAGATCCGATGTATCATATTCTAATCTAACAACGTCGATCCCCACTGGATATTTCACATTTTGACTATGTGAAGGCTTAGTATATATATATATATATATATATATATGTATATATAATATTCATAACTGCAGTATTATTCATCTTCTTTACAACTGATTTATTTAGAAAATTAATTATTCAATTATACTTAAGATGATATTACGTGTTCAATTCATCATTTGTCAGAATTTAATTGGCACGAAGGCGATGATCAAACAATCACCATTCGTTCTGTCTAATTGGATCTTAAAATTGTTGTAAATTAATCTTATATCGATGCAGGTTGTTGATATTAGCATTATTATTATTATTATAAATAGTATTATCATTATTATCGCCCGGTTTACACTTCTCCCCATCTTTTGAAGAGGAGTAGAGGTTTATCACTTGTTTCCAGTTTACAAATGAGTTTCCGGTTCCTTCTCGTAAAGTCTTCTCATCCTCTTTCACCCACAGTAACCGCTTGCGTCTTAGTGGCATAACCGCCTCTCAGTATTATTACCATTACTATGTTCATTATTATTATTATTACTAATATTATTATTAAAAAATTCTTTTTGGCCTGCATTTATTTTATAATCATATGCCGTATTATATACAGTGACTTAAAGGAAGCAAAAGATTTTTATTGTTTCAATTTAATTATACAAATCACAGCTTTGAATTAAAAAAAAATCTTAAATGGACAAATGACATGGTCTCTGTTTATTAGAACTATTTTGGGAGGATTTCCTAAAAAAATATGGTGCCCCAGGGATTTTGTTATTATGTTTTTAAGCATTTGACCCCAAGCAAGACGGGAGTGCCACTAGCACGCAAACGATTACAGAGGATTGAGAACAGGAGTAAAGAGGGGTGTTTGAGGAAAGGATACAGAGAAGACTGGGAACAAGATCAAGGTATCAGAAGATGTCGATTGACATTACACTTGAATATTCGAAGATTATAGTTATCAGGAAAGCAAGTAAGGGGAAGGGAATTCCACCGACGGGAAGTGCGAGAGAAGCTGTTTTAGCAATAGTCTTTATTCTTTATCAGACCCAAAGCTCCAACCACAACATGAACTGTGCTAGTTTTTAAGTACCACTTTTTTTTTTCTATTTCCATCTTCAAGATCTTTGTATTTGCTTTGTTTTTCAAAAATATTTTCAGAAATGTTTTTGTCACTTGGCATGCTCATGTTAGTCAGTCTGCAAACGTTGTCATTTTTGTCTTTCATAATAATTCCTGGACAATTTTTGTATTTATTGGGTGGGAGTATTGAGCATCCTGAAATAAGGTAAGTCTGCAGCTGCTAAGAAAGTTGCTTCAGTATGTCGTGCAAGATAATTTTTCTCCACAGACCCTATCTACATATATCTATAATTCTCAAAATGTGTGTGTGGATGTATGTGTATGTGTGATCGGATGTTGTTTATGCGTTTCCAAACTTTTCATCCGATTTCGATGATTTTTTTTTTTGTTTTTTTATAGATAATTTTTTCAGTGCCGGTTTTGAGTCAAAATTGGCTGGAAAAAATTACAACCTTGAAGATGAAAAATCGAAAAATGATTTTTTTTTTTTTTGCACTTTGAGCAAAAATCAAAGGCAAAATTTAATGTCTATCAAAAACAGCGCACAATCAGAGATTTGAAATATAACGCAAAAGATTGTTAGAATTATAAAAAAAATTATATTATGAATGAAAATTATCGTATATTATTATTATGACGGTCCATAGAAGAGGTCTCTTCTTAGCAAGATTGAGAAAGCAAAAATGGCCCTTTTCAGGGCCCCCCCCCTTCAAATGGTTGTCCCCCTATTTGGGGATGTGCCTCAGTTGCACCCAATTGTTGTTACTAATATTGATTTTCGGGTGGACTGATATTAAACTTAAACTGCTCCAATTAACGGCAAAAATTCCCAGTAATGAAACACCCAGTCGAAGATGGGTTATACTGTTAGTCTTACATAAGTCTACCATTCGTCTTTGAGTAAATATTGCTTTCTGGAACCAAATTCCAACTCTTTGAAGCATTTGGTCTTGTGATTTGTTTATAGATCTGACAAACACAAGGCAAATTGGAAACTCGATTCTTGTATATATAAAAACTTAAAGAAAAGATATGTAAAAAACAACAAAAAAAACACTATTGCATCTTTATTAAATAAGTATTTGTTATTTTAATCATTAAATTGTTAAAAAAATAGTGGGAGTATTTTCTATTTTAAATAATAAAATCTCTTAGTTTTTCCAAAAAATTTCATGAAAATTTATTGTACGAAGGTACGCACCCTAGTAAAAAAAAACAACTGTACTTTGTACCCGTTTACCTGTTTGCACTTCTTCCTAACATTTGGTTTTGATCGGTTCATGTATGGCGATTTTGACGAATGGACAGGCGGACTAACAGATGTCACAGAATTTTATATATAGAAAAAGATAATAATTAAAATTCTTTTAAAAAATTTGATGTTTATTCATTTTTCTGTTTAATTCAACATTTAATGAGATATCTGAGTTGACTTTTTTTTTAGAATAATCTTCTTTGGAAGGACGAATTTTGAATAGGCATACTCTGAAATGTTCTTCCAAAGATTCTAGCCACGATCGAGTTTTTTTTTTTGTTTTTTAATAGTGTCTATAACAGAAAAAAGATTGCTGCGTACATTTATTGGGATTTGGAATTCTTTCGATAACAATTAAATTAATGACCGTTAAAATTTTTCATGGCACACCTATGATTCTCTCACTGCACGCCAGTGTGCCCCGGCACACCGGTTAAAAATCGCTTCTCTAGATGTAGTCACAGTTGAAATGAAACGTAGTTTTGTTGATATTGGTGATCACTATGATTGTTATAGTGGTTGCGGTCGTTGTAAAGAAGGAGTAGCCTGGTATTAATGGAGCTCTAAATACCATTTGGTTTCAGATGAAGGTGCAACCTGTAAAATGGTATGATGATGGTGATGCGGAAGGGAGATTAAGGTTAGAGACTGTCGTTGCCATAGAGTATCGATAATTTCATTTCAACCTGTAGTGACAAATATCAGTTCTTATCATTGAAAGATACACAATGCAAAAATAAAATAAAAACGTATTTTTTAAAGAATAACGTAAACTTTAATAATTGCTTCCATTGTGTCTTAAATGCTGAAATTGCAAACCGAGTTTTGCGTGATTATAATTTTCACTTCTCCATGTGAGTTCTTAAATCGCCAGCCAAGAATAGAGACATACTCGATCGACTGTCATGGTATGGCAACGAGTGGAGCGGGTGGGTAATACGATAGAGGAACTGGTGGGGGTGAGCAGCAGAGTTGGAAAGAGCAATTGTCTTCAAATCTTGCAATAGCTTCCCCAATAGGGACAATGCGTAAGAAATCATTTTATAGAGTAATTGCTTCAATGCAAAAGCATTTAAATGTCCCAGTCATTATGGGACGTTTTTCAAAAAGGTGAAGAAAAGATTTCTCGTACCTATATATACTGTCTATCTATCTGGTGTCGATTTTTCAATATATATATATATATATATATATATATATATATATATATATATATATATATATATATATATAGGGGAGAGAGGAGAAATTGGTTAAGTATATATACTTATTTATTCAAATATATGGATTTGATTAACTAACTTTATGACTGGAAAATGTAAATAAAAATCTCTTTCGGTATGGTATCGTTCTGTCAAATTTTCTCTCTCTCTCTCTCTCTCTCTCTCTCTATATATATATATATATATATATATATATATATATATATATATATATATATATATATATATAATTTTTTGACAAATAAATATATATATATATATTTTTTTTTAACGATATATACATATTATTTTTGACAATATATATATATTATTTCTGACAATATATATATATATACATTATTTTTGATTATATATATATTATTTTTGACAATGTATATATATATATATATTTTTTTGACTATATATATATATTATTTTTTGACAATATATATATATATATATATATATATATATATTATTTTTGATTTTATATATATATATTATTTTTTTGATATATAATATATATATATATATATATATATATATATATATTTCCAAAACATTGAAATGCAATCTACCTTACTACCCGGGTTTCAACCGCAAGTTTTCTCAGGCAAGCAGAAGAATCTTCTGCGGGTAGTAAGGTAGATTGCTTCGGATATAAATCCAATGAGAGCTCTAAGTCAGAGACAGAACAAAATTATTATTAATTAACGAATATCAAACACTTAAAATTCCATAGGTAATAATTTTTATTTCATGAGGCTACAATATTTAGCCTCTTTCATCGAACCTCTAGACCAAAAATAAAATAAAAACACAAAATCTATTCCAGGTTCTGTTTCGTAATATCATTAGGGAATTGGGTGTGTGACCTGTTACTTTATGGGACATGTGAGGTTGTGGGGACTGATTAATGTTAACTTTCTAATATATATATATATATATATGTGAGTGTGTGTGTGTGTGTGTGTGTGTGTGTGTGTGTGTGTTTAAATAAATTACGAATATCTGTTTCAGTGCATTCCTTGCCTTATTCAGTTGTAATATATATAAAAATATTCGTGAATCTCTATCTATAAAAGGCAGAATGTGTGAGTGTGTGTGTGTGTGTGTGTGTGTGTGTGTGTGTGTGTGTGTGTGTGTGTGTGTGTGTGTGTGTAACGAATGCACTGCCGTAATTTTCGACGGATTTGCACCAAAATTTACATGCACATGCTCCAAGTTAGTGGGAAGGCCACGACCGACTTTACATTTCCCAACTCCCATCGATAGCGGAAATAATCGATTTTTCATGCTTCTACGGCAGTTTTCATGTAGTTTAAGGCCAATATCTACTGGCCAGAGTGAGAGCTAATAGCTGGCTGCCACAAATAGGCAAGGAGATTCTATTGGCCAGCGTAAGAGCCAACAGCTGACTGACACGACTGTTAACTAGCATGCTAGCATGCAAAAAAATCGATAGCTGCATTCATTACAAGTGTGAAAAATTTAACTCTGGATGGCACTTTACTCCAATTGGCTCATTCGCTTGCTTAAACTCAACGTTGATTCTGATTCCGCAGAACTGTGTTGGGTGTGAAAATGTATTTGTTGTTAACATTCTTTTTTCCTTCGATTTTTCCAGTTACGAATCCTTTTTTAAAGCTGATCGTTTTGTGTTCATTTTGTTTAGTTCTTTTTTCGTAACAGATTTAATGTTTCATATAGAGCTTAGAAAAAATTCGCAGTGTGAGATAGGCAAGAAATAAGGCATGTAGCAACATCAGCACGGCAAAGGGTACTCCTTTAAAGGCAAGGAAGGGCAAAAATATTTTAAGTCAAGTGACAGCGATTTCTGTATGAGTCTTACGATTTTTGAATCAAGCACGAGCAACGCCGACCCATGCTGCTAGTATATATATATATATATATATATATATATATACTTATCGAAAGAGAAAGTAATTTACTCAAAAGGCAAATTCTGCTATCGAATGTTGTCAAAATATAAATCTACACCCTCGTTTCTTTCCAATCTCAGGTTTCCTGAAGAAATTACCACTTTACCAAGCCAACATACACGACTACAATAATGTTGAAAAATCGAAAAATCGAAAGAAAACTGTTTAAATCATTACCTCATATTTTTGAAGACAGAAGTTATGATCACTAACAAGAGAAAAATCTGAAGATGTGGGTTACAAATTGGGGATATAAACCTCAACCAAGTGCAGAAGTTTAAATATCTGGGAGAAAAGCATTTTATAAACGAAGGAAGGTGCTTAGGAAAATTTCGTGTGAAACAAAGAAAAGAGAGCTGGATTGCGATGTGGTACCCATCCATATATGGCAGTGACTGCTGTACAATCTCCCCACGGATGCAGACAAAATAGAAGCAGCAGAAATGTGGTTCTACAGAAGGATTCTGAAAATTCTATGGATGGATCAAGGAAGCAACAAGGAATTCTTAAAGAAAATGCCAACAGAAAGAACACAATCAGAATCATGAAAAGACAGATGAAATTCCTTGGACACATAATGAAGAAGGAAGACAGGTAAACTTAACACACAAGGAGCATAGCTAGGGAAAGGAAGCAAGCCACTTACCTGATGAGCATGTGTGAATGGTAGAGAAAAACTAAAAAAATGCAAAGGGCCAGATGCGATAGGAAGTAGTAGAGAGTAATGATCGATTATATCCGATGAAAGGGCGCGGAACATAGAAGAAGAATATGAAAACCTAATAAATTGAGAAAATTATTGAGAACAGGTTCAACTTAATACAAATCAAATTTGATATATATATATATATATATATATATATATATATATATATAATTTAAATAAAAACAGACCACGTTAAGGTAATAAATTATTTCATCACAGCCATTTTTAAGGACTGCGGATCATCAGACTTTACTTCCAAACAAAAAATAGAGTAAAGTCTGATGATCTAATCTTTAAAAAGGGCTGTAGTGAAATAATGTATTACATGAAACCTTAAAGTGGTCTGTTTTTTTTAAATTATTTGCTCTGGATTTACATTGAGCTCTCTGGATTTTATCCTCCTTATTTTACCCATACGGATTACCTAGTTTTTCATAAACCATATATATATATATATATATATATATATATATATATATATATATATATGTGTGTGTGTGTGTGTGTGTGTGTGTGTGTGTGTGTGTGTGTGAAGAAATATAGTTTAAAAATATTTATGGGATAAAAGTGCTCAATATAGAGATAGATCGTATGTAAATATGAAAGGGAACATTGAAGTCAACACTCAGAGGCGACAGAGATTGCGGCATAAACCTGTTGCCTCTGTGCTCAACGAATAATATGTTGGTTTTTCCTTTATATATATATATATATATATATGCTGATAAATTATAGGACGAAACGGCCGTCCAGTGCTTCCTCTATTTTCCTGTTGAGGTTTCTATCGGACTCAATGAATTTATTTATATGTTTATCAAATCCTCCTACTTATTATATGTGTTTATCGTTTGCTTTGATCCGGCTTCTAATGCTCCAGTTGGCGCGGCTTAGGAGAGTAGTCGTGGCTTGGGGGCACAGTCTTATGGTTATAGCGAACTCAGGAGAGTTCCGCCACGGAATATGAGTGAGCGGCGCTATGTTGAGTCTGATATGAATCTCTTCGGTGTCGAGGCCCGGTTGGTACAGTTGGTATGTTGTCTTGAGCCCAACTGTCAGGGTTTCGACACCTAGTGATATGCTGATGAGTCCCAATTTAGGACGAAACGGCCGTCAGAGCTTCCTCTATTTTCCTTTTGAGGTTTCTATCGGACTCAATGAATTTTATATATATATATATATATATATATATATATATATATATATATATATATATAGTAATGATACAATATGGTAATCGCTATAGAATTTCAGGAGGATATAGATCCAGAGTGAGCTCTATGTCAAAAAACAGACCAAAATTATTATTAATTAAAATATATCAAACACTTAAAATCCCATAGGTAATAGTTTTTTCTTTCATGAGAGCTTTAAAAACGCAGCTCTAAATCACCAAGACCTACAAACAAATCCCCAAATGAAATGGAAAAAAATATTACAGGTTGAAATCAAGGGATATTGCTATTTTATTTAGAGAGTAAGAAAAGGCATATATATATATATATATATATATATATATATATATATATATATATATATATATCGTTACTTATTTCATGTTGTTATTCCAAATTTCATGCGTGAGGGAAAACATCAAGCATGAATTTGGATTTTATGCCTGATCATTGTCTCGCGCATAAAACTTTGTGTCGCTTCGTGTGATAAGGAACAGCGGTATAATTCTCTTTAATTCTGAACTCTTTACTTTTACATGGACCACTGTTTTTACTCCTAGCATTAGTACTCGTTCTTCAATATATATATATATATATATATATATATATATATATATATATATATATAATATTCGAGGATAATCGTGTGCTACGTTGGCTTTTCAATCACTATTGCAGACGCTCGCTCAGACATTTGCTCAACGCCCACAGGTTTATACTGCAACAATGCTGAGAAGACCTGGGAGAGAGCGTGTTCGAACAAGGCCAGCACGCTCAAACTCTCAGCCACGATAACTTGTGGCTTTGTGTTAGCACAGCTATCGACGGTCTACTGACATGGAATGGAATGATTATATTGAATCATCTGCTAGATCAGCAGCTAGGAAAGTTGGTTCCCTATATTGTCATAGACAATATTTTCGTCAGAATCTATTTTACACAATTATAAGTCTACAATTCGTCCTTTCTTTGAATATTACTTTCACATTTCGTCTGGTGCTCCTGCTAGATATTTACAGATTCTTGATAAAATCTACAATGTTATTGGTCATGACTCTATGGTACTTGGACTTTAGGAATTTAAGAATAGTACTAGATTAGCGACAAGGTTCCATCCTTTTACAGGTGAAATGGCTAGAGGCAACCGTAAGTTCTATGATAACATTGTCTTCTATCGCACTTCTCGCCTGGGTATTTTCTTCCTGCTTCCTGCTTTCCCGTCAACTTTTATCTTCAAAAATTTAAACGCAGTGCCAATCGTTATCTTTTGTCTTCCTAATTCCTAGTCGTTTTTTTTTTTTATTGTTCTTTCACCTTAATCGTATTCTGTGGCATTCAGTAACTCCTTGTGTCTTAGTGGCTTTATTTCTTGGTCAGGGTGAAATGATTAAAAAAAAAATACACACACACACACACACACACACACACACACACACACACACACATATATATATATATATATATATATATATATATATATATATATATAAAGGACAAAATGATATATGATATATATATATATATGATTAATGTATATTAATGTATATTAAACCAACCATTTTTTAAAAAGTGAAGTGAGGAAAACTTTATTACAAAACTGTCCATACCGTGCATTGTCCCGATCGCTTTCGGCCATTTCTTTCGCCATTTTCAAGGGTGTTTTGTTTGGCTGTTGTTAGTTTCTCTTCATTTTTTGATTGTTTCAGATACATTTTTGTATTTCGTTTTGAATGCTAGTAGGAGCGTTTGTTTCAAGCCTTCGAGATTTGAGCACGGCTGGAATTAGATTGAGCGTCTTTCTTTTTTTTTTCAAATACTTTCAGCACGGCACTTCCATTGGTAAACAAGGTGAGGTTGATAATGGGAGGTTGATGTTTAATATACAGGGGGTCTCTTTTAGTGAAATATTTTTTATAATTTGATTTACATAGAATTTTAGTGTTATTAATTTTCAGTGAATTATATATATATATATATATATATATATATATATATATATATATATATATATATATATATATATAGTATTAAGGTGTGCTATATATATATAATAAAGTAAATATATATATATATATATATATATTGTTAAATTACATAATTAAATTTTATAATTGATCACTTAGGATCAGGATCAGTCAATCATTCATGTCTAGAGACATAATAAGTGAGGCCAAAATGCTGTTATTTTCTCTGGAACGCTATTTATATACGTTATTATATATAATTTATAATATTGGTGGCTCTAGTTTACTCCTAAATTCTATTATAGCAGAAATTAAATTTTATATACATTAAAATATGTTTATTTAATATATTAAATTCTCGTAATTGCAAACGTTTATATATTTTTATATATATATTTATTTCTTTATATATTTATATATAGTAGAGAAAAATTGTTTAGGGGAGGGAGAGGAATCTTCACGAATTTTTTGTTTGAAGGGTTTGAGAAATGTTTTAAATTAAAACTATTTTGTTCAATTTAGAAAAAAGTCACAGTCCAATGGGGGAAAAAAAAGTTCAGCAGAAACACGAATTTTTACAATATAGCGATCGACTCAGAAATTATTTTTAATTTGGGTTCGGCAATTTGTCGAGAATTTTATTTTGTTCGATAATGAAGCATTTTCTTCTGTTCGAAAATCGATTTGTTATATGTGAGACGTTCGAGGTTTTTTTTTTTTTATATATATCTAAATATGTTTATTTTATTTTATTTTGATTTGTTTTTTTATTTATTCCGTGAGTTTAAACCACATTCACACCTTTAGAATTATATATATATATATACATGTATTGTCAAATGACCGGATATATTGTAGCGTCTTGTCGAACGTAATTTCAACGAAGATGGAAATTGAAAAATATGTTTTTTTTTCTTTTCTCAATAATTTTGTAGTTTTTAAACTTAATAGTGATTAAATTTTTGATTTTAAATGACCTAGTTTTTAAACATAAAATTTTATTATATAAAATAATTATTGGTTTATAAATTATTTTTAATAAACCGTATTTTAAAATCTGGATAAATTAAACATGATTTCGTTGTCAAGCTTTTGAATCTTTCTATCTTGGTTTTTGATTGACAAAACAATGTTTTAATGTAGGATCGTTAATTAATCTGAAACTTTTAAAACCATTTATTTTATCTTCAACATCAACAATGAGACATTGAGGGTGTTGAAACAAAATGGCTATTTTTGTAGTGATTTTATAATATACTTATGTTATAATTTTTTATAAATAAAATTATATATATATATATAATATATATGTGTAGATGTGTGTGTGTGTGTGTGTTGTGTGTGGTACGAGCAAGTTTGAACGTATGGTAAAAACCAAAAGCAAAATATTCAAAAATAATTTTGTGAGATGAAAGACTTGTCTTACCAAGCGCAAAAAATGCGGAACTGTTGCAGAAATAAGTAAAACAAAGAGTTGAACAAGTTAATTCTGAATTTCGGGACAAGAAATCAGAGAAACTTCTCAGGTGGAAAAATACGAAAACGCCTTATTAACATGTTGGAAACCGATAAATGACAAAAAAATTGCCTTTTCGGACAATTAGACATAAAAGAATTTAACCATGTGGATGAATCAGCTTTTAACGTATGCAGCAAAGATCTATCGTGGAATATGAGCTAATTTTCAAATAAAATAATAAAACCAGCAGAAATGAACATTGGGAAGGCTGCCAGAGAAAATTATTTTGCTGAAATGAAGAAGCATGGAGAAAAAAGATGGGATCACGTATAGAATCACCCTGAACAGCTGGGAGTGTTTCAAAGGTCTGGAGAGATGCGATTACGGCACCATTGTACAAAGGTATTGATATAAAAATAATGGGATAAAAATGACACAGGACTTTACAGGACGACGGTCTCATATTTTAGATGCGAAACTGTTAGAGTCAAAATCTGCCTTCAAAACTAATGGGGATCAATTTATATGATTTTGACAGCGCAACAAATTCAAAAGTATAGAATGAAAAAACAACCTAAACAAAGAAGATTTCCTAGATCTTTACCTTCAACTGTGAACAGAGAACTTTATAAAAAGAACTTGACACGAATGTCTAACGATAGTTGTTTCATGATGACATGGAGATCTGTTAACGTTGGTGGCTTACTTACAGAACCAATCAAATTGCGAAATGGTGTCCATCAAGGTGACCTTTCAGCACCTGCATTGTTCTCCATTTTCTTTTCTGTTGTCCTCTCCATGACTTTATGAACTGTAACCAGATATACAGGGGTGTACAAAAGTAGGTATCACATAATGAAAAACAAGAATACACAAAAAAAGGCCAACATTATGCAAAAATATCAATAATGGTTCAATCCCTAAAATGTTCTTCAGAACACTAAAACACTCCTCTAGGAAAATATGACTTCAAACTCTGACACAAAGGTTTTTATCAGCATCGCTTTCCTGGCAAACGTCCTGTAACAATTGAATCACGCCATCAAAAGAACGTGGCTTGCGTGCAAAAACCCTATCCTTTGCACATCCCCACAAAATAATAAAAAAAGCACGTGAGATCCGGAGAAATTATCAACAAACAACTCCTCGACAAATTAAACCACCTGTTGCATTATTTGCAAGTAATAAAGAACGAATGCGAAGTTAAACGGGACTATATCCTGCTGAAAAACAACGTAATATGCTGATGTCCACGTAAAATCACCAGATAATGAAGAAAAAACCCCTTTATATTCGATATCGTACAACGACACATTTATCGCAAAGAAATGAATACACAAAACATTCTCACTGATAACAGAATAACCAATCAAGTACTCGACTGTAAGTTACTCTACGTATATCTCGGAAACAAAAAAAACAAAAAGCGTTTCAAGGACCCTTTAAAGGAGGAACTTACAGGAAATTACAGCCTGCTATATGGAACATATACACAATATTTCAAGGACTGAAATTATGTGAAAATGTAGACACATAAGAAAATAACTTATAGGCCTATATGAACCAGGATAAAGGAAATTAATACAATTACTTTTTTCTCCTCAACCTTTCTTAATTTATTAAATAAAAACTCGTACAGTAAGCTCATCTGATAAAATGCAGGGATAAAAAATAACTTTTTTATAATTAACGTAAAAATGAAACTGGTCGGAAAAATAAAATAAAAAACAAACAAATATATATAATAAAAAAATAAATAAATAAATAAATAAATAAAATAAAATAAAATAAATATTCGTGGACTCTAAAAAGGTAAAACCAAACGCCAGAAGATGTTACAAATAAATTGCTGTCTGAATTCAATCTGTGGAGTTAAAATAAAAGACAGGACAATCCCAACGTAAAAAACCTGTTTAACAGGTGTAAAAAAATAATAGTTAGAATGAACTCAACAATCTCAGTTAAATTGAACAGTCATGTTTGATGAAATTCTCAAGACCAAAACAAAACAGTTAGTTAGGTCATATAACAAATTTACTACGTTAATAAATAAATAAAGATAAAAAAACAAAAATAAAAAAAGCAAAAAACGAGCAGTCAATTTACCCAAATAAATAAACAAAGCGCTTAGCTTTGGAGCGGGTAAAAATATCAACGTGTTTTTAGCGGACCCAGCAATTTTCAATCTGCTTGTCTGAATATCTTCAAGAAAAGCAAAGATCTAAAAGGTCAAAAATAAACAGTGATCTCATCTGGCCTGACTTGCTCCATATGGCCTCTTTGTAAAACTAGCGGGACTTATATTCCTCTTAAGATTAATCTTGATTATCGCACAAACTTTCATAATTGAATCAATAAGCTCTCAGATATATATAAATATATATATATATATATATATATATATATATATATATATATGAAGAAAAATATATCAAAATTTAGATTTCTGCTTTAATATCTCCTTTTTTTTAAACTAGAAACATAAAATTATTAAATTATATATAATAACGTTCAATACTTATCAGAATCTCTGTTTTAGGAATACGGTTTCGTAACATCCCCTCACTTATTTTCTCTTTTTCACGAATGATTGAACTGATCCTGAAAAATTTCAATTATAAAATTTAATTATGTATATATATATATATATATATATATATATATATATGTATGTATATATTGTCAAATGACCGGATATATTCCTGAAGCGTCTTGTCGAACGTAAATTGTCTTGTCGAACGTAATTTCAACGAAGAAATAAATTGAATAACATCGGGACGTTGATATATATTTTCTTTTCTCAATAATTTTGTTTTTTTTTAAATTTTTCTTCATTAACTTTCGATTTTAAAATCCATATATTTTTAATTTTAATATTATATATTTATATATATAATTTATATATATATTATGGATTCTCCCGTCGTATTTTTAATATAAAGGTCAATTTTAAAGATCTGGATATCTATTACAGACATTTGATTTCGTTGTCAAGCTTTTGAATCTTTCTATACTTGGTTTTTGATTCAGAGTTGTCCTTTCCTAAGAATGTTTCCCCAATGTAGGATAGAAATTAGTCTGCTCTGCTTTAAAACCATTTATTTTATCTTCAACATCAGGATTAATAAGATTTCCCAAGGGTTTAGAACGTAAGTAAAACAAATTCGGCTATTTTCGAAGTGATTTCAGTAACACTACACAGTACTTATGTTATATATTTTTTTATAAATATATAATATATATATATATATATATATATATATATATATATATATGTGTGTGTGTGTGTGTGTGTGTGTGTGTGTGTGTGTGTGTGTGTGTGTTCATATGTTTGAACGTATGGTAAAAATCAAAAAGCATTGCTAAATATGCCTAAAATAGATTTTTTGTGAGATGAAAGATAATTAATTTGTCTTGTTCACCGCAAATTTTATTTTTATTAACCATATTTAACAGTATTTTAATAATAAATTTCTGGATTGTTGTTCATTGCTTTGTCTGGATTTCGGGACAAGAACGGCATCAGTGACACTTCTATATATAAATATGATATATATATATATATAATATATATAAACCGATATATGATGAAAAAAAAAACACTTTTCGGATATGCTCCACGCCGATAACCATGTGGATGAATCCGCTTTTAACGACCTCCAGCAAAGATCTATCGTGGAATATGAGAATAATTTTCCTGAGTAAAAGAATTTATCAGCAAGTTGAACATTGGGAAGGCTGTGTGTGTGTGTGTGTGTGTGCCTGTTTGTGTGTGAAATCCTTCGAAAATAGTGGAAAAAAGAACAAGATTTTATAGAATCACCCTGAACAGCAAGAATGTTTAACCCTAAAGGTCTGGAGAGGATGCGATTCAGCACCATTCCTACAAAGGTATTGAAATAAAAAAAACAGCTTGGATTATTATCGTGGATCAATACCAAAGATTTCCGCATTGGAACCAATATTGATAATTTTAGATGCGATACTGTTAGAGTCACAATCTGCCTTCAAGCCTAATGGGGGATCGATTTATATGATTTTGACAGCGCAACAAATGCAAAAGTAGCCGAATGAACAAGAACAACAAAGCATGTCAGAAGTCTTCGTAATCTTAGTGCAAAGGACTGTCGAGACTGTGAACAGGGACCAATGGATAAAAAACTTGACACGCCATGTTTTTGAAATCATCTAGTTGTTTCTTGATGACATGGAGATCTTCTGACCTTTGGTGGCTTTTTACTGTACCAATCAAATTGCGAAACCGTGAAATAGACCTTTAAGGACCTGCATTGTATAGGGATTTCTTTTCTGTTGTCCTCTCCATGACTTTATGAACTTTAAAAATACAGAAAATTACAAAATTATATTTAGTAATTTAAAAATCAAAACCTAAATATAAAAGTCTGTATTAAATTGAAATGCAAACATATCAATAATAAAAATATCAATCCCTAAAATGTTCTTCTTCCAACCTTATAAAAAAGTCAAATTGGACACTCATTATACTCTGACACAAAGGTCAAATCAGCCTCCATCCATAATTAAACGTCATCAATAGAAAATAGAATCACGCCATTAAAAGAACGTGGGAAATATTCCAACAAAACAGTATCTTTTGCTAAACAAAATAGTGGAAAAAGAAATCCATAGACGTGAGATCCGGAGAACGCTATGGCTACACAACGGCTCCTCGACGTCCAAACCACCTGTTGGAATATTATTTGGCAAGTACCGACGTTCAACCAAATGCGAATTGCTAGGACAGGATTATATCTTTAATTGAAAAGTAGTCGTCCTGCTGCTAGATGTCTTAGTAAAATATTTAATAAGAACACCCTTAATATTCGATAGTTACAACGACTAAAAATCGCCACGTGTTTAATAAAAAACACAATAATAAAATGATAACAGAAACCCAATCAAGGACTAGACTTAAGTAAAACGGCACTCTTAAACAGCAAAAAGTAAAAAAGCGTTTGATTGACCCTTTAAAGAAGAACTTACAGGAAAATAGCCTGCTATATGGAACATATATACCAATATTTCATCCATTGAAATCCTAATGAAATGTGATATACACGTCTAAGAAAATGAATTTAAAGCCCAGATGGAACCAGGATAAGTGCTCTTTCAACAATATAAATAAAAGAAATCAGACTCCCTTTCTATCTAAATATTTTGGCATTTAAATAAAATAATAGGACCAAAAAAGTAAAATGATAAAATTGTAAACAAAACCAGACTTTCATATAATTTGGGATGACGAAACTGCCCTTTATGCCTACATGAAAAATTACCATTATATAATTTATATATATATATAAATATATATAAATAATAGATATAGTTAATATTTTTTTGACATCATCAAATTTTTGCATTGAATACTCTATACAAAAACAATCAAACAATAAAATAGATTTTTTCCATAAAAAATGTTAAATGCCCAACAAAAAAAAGTTAAGCTTCAAGAAGGACGTCAAAACACCTGTTTAACAGGGCAATTTTTATAGAATCAAAACTTTTTCATAAAAAAATAAAAAAAAAAAATAAATAAATGTCTGATGACAGGAAACCCAAGATCTAAATCATCTTCCGTTTTAGGTCAGGACTACAGGAATTTAGGACTTGACATCCATGAATGTAACTTTATACTGAGACAAGCTTAAAACACCTTGTCACCCAGTCAATTTAAACAATCGCTCTAGAGCGTTACTTTGAAATTTTAGATTTAAATAATGAACGTGTTTAAAACTCAGTAAATTTCAATCTGTTTTCAAAAAATCATCTTCAAGATGGGACAGAGATATAAAAATTCCATTTAATTCAAATAATTATATTGAGTTTTCATCTCACAATTTTCAAACTGAGCTCCTTATGTGGCCTCTTTCATATTCTTAAATAAATAATTATATATATTATATAAATAAGATTAATCTTAAGATTATCGCGACAAACTTTCATAATTGAATCAATCAAAATACTCAGATCGTCATAAGTCAGGAAACCGAATATGCGTCGAGCATGAAACAGTATTTCGACACTGAGTGTTGACTTCATTGTTCATTTTTATATTTACCTACGCTCTATCTTTGATATTGAGCACTTTATCCCATAAATATAGCACACCTTAAAACTATATTTCTTCATACATATATATATATATATATTTCTTCATATATATATATATATATATATATATATATATATATATGAAGAAATATATATATATGCAAATTATATGAATGTCATGGATTTTATCCCTACATACCTAATATGAGTATGTACGTATATTTGAAAATCAGAGCGATAAATGTATATAATGATGCGTAACATTTTGAAAATTTGGTTTATTTTTATAGTCTACCACAAATTTTGAACTGATGTTAATAATAATGAAAATGTCAATGAACCCGGTGATAATTAGAAGAATAATGGAAGTGGTTGTGGTAGTTATTGATAAGGAGCAAGGTACCTTGGGGAATTCGCTGAATTTATTTCGGATAACTATTGCATCATCATGAAAAACAACTATAACAATAATAATAGTTATTAATAATTAATTGTTGTTGTGGAGTTAATCAAATAACAATAACAATGGACAGGCAAAACGTAATCGGGATTTGGGGGAGGAAAAAGAGAAAGTCAGTTAGATGAGAAGAGTGAAAAGAAAAACATTGAGGAAAGATAACGAACCAATCAAAGAAAGAAATTCAACAGAAGGAGGGCTTGAAGCTAAGGAAAGAAAAAGCAAAAAAAAAAAGACAAGGAAAAATATAAAATAAAGGGATATTGATAACGATGTAAGATATGAACATGCTTTAAAATAATGAAGGAAAAATGCAGAAAAAAAAGGGAGAGTCGAAAACCGAAAGGAAAGTGAAGAAGAAAGACGAAACAAAACATAAAGAGGCAAATTAAAAAAAAATGAAGGGGAATAAGACAGAAAAATTGGGGAAAAAATATGAAATACTAAAAGAATTAGAAAATAAAGAGAAGAAAAAAGTGAAGAAATCTGTGAGGAAGGCGTTAATGGCGAAAAATACGAAGATGAACAACGAGTAAAAAAAATGATGAAAATTAATATGACTAAAAAGGTGACGATGTAAAAAACAGTGAAAGATTACAAGAAGAGTGAGGAATAGGTTAAAATATTGACGCAGAATAATCAATAAGTAAATAATAATAATAATAACAACAACAACAACAATAATGATAATATTAAAACCCGCCGTTAACTTAACTCAGTAGACAAAGAAAGAAACAACCAAATATCGATTTATAAAATCTTATTAATTAAACACAGGTGACACTTGATTGTGCAATCAGTTCCTGGAGAATTGTCGAGTTGTGCGTGCCAATAATGGCCAATCGTTAATTAAGTGAATCTAAAGCACGATTTAATTACTGCCCTACAATTAGCGGAAGCCGTTATTTCACAAATCACTGTTTAACCCTAAACTTTACAAACCTTTTATCATTGAATGACGAGTCATTTTAGGATGTAATCATTCACTTTCGATTTGTTCAGATATTGGCTTGATTACAGATTTTTTTTTTTTTTCATTTTAATTTCTGAATATTATTCTCCTTACGAATGTGATATCTGGAGATTTATATTCACTGATGCGATCCGAAGTTAAGCAATGATTCCTCTGGCTATTACTTGAACAAAAAGCATTTTAGAATTTTTTTTTAAAAGTCTTCGAG
This sequence comes from Acanthosepion pharaonis, assembly GCA_903632075.3. NCBI lineage: Eukaryota > Metazoa > Mollusca > Cephalopoda > Sepiida > Sepiidae > Acanthosepion > Acanthosepion pharaonis. Next base: position 2,094,219 of record CAHIKZ030000657.1, read on the forward strand.
GCAGAATACAATTTCGAAAGCAATGATATCGTCGAAAACATCGAATGTGGAAGAACTTTCAATAACAGTTTTATAATCATTTTTTTTATCTTTGAAACTTGAGAACAGAGATTGTCATATTTCAAAATAACCGGTCTACTTCCTTAACTAGGAAAACTTCTTTTGGATTCTAAGACGTCATTCAAACGATATAGTTTCTCCATTGAAGCGATTTGCAATGTTATTTTATACATGTATCGGTAATTGATAATAAGGAATTTCAATATCACTATATCTCAGTAATTCATAATAAATAATTTCAGTGCCACCATTACTGAAAATAATACTTACTATGTCTCAGTAATTCATAATAAATAATTTCAGTGCCACCAAACATTTCCTACGTCTCAGTAATCTCTATCTATAAAAGGCAGGATGTGTGTGTGTGTGTGTGTGTGTGTGTGTGTGTGTGTGTGTGTGTGTGTGTGTGTGTGTGTGTGTGTGTGTAACGAATACACAGCCGCAATTTTCGACGGATTTGCACCAAAACTTTACATGCACATGCTTCAAGTTAGCGGGAAGGCTAATCGATTTTTTCATGCTTCTACGGCGGTTTTCATGTAGTTTACGGCCATTTTCTACTGGCCAGAGTGAGAGCCTGTAGCTGGCTGCCACGAATAGGCAGGAAGATTCTATTGGCCAGCGTGAGAACCAACAGCTGACTGACACGAATGTTAACTAGCATGCTAGCATGCAAAAAAAATCGATAGCTGCATTCGTCACAAGTGGGAAAAATTTAAATCTACATGGCACTTTACCTCAGTTGGCTCATTCGCTTGCTTAAACTCAACGTTGATTCTGATTCCGCAGAACTGAGTTGGGTGTGAAAATGTATTTGTTGTTAACATTCTTTTTCATTCGATTTTTCCAGTTACGAGTCTTTTTTTAAAGCTGATCGTTTTGTGTTCATTTTGTTTAGTTCTTTTTTCGTAACAGATTTAATGTTTCGTATAGAGCTTAGAAAAAAAGCGCAGTGTGAGATAGGCAAGAAGTAAGGCATGTAGCAACATCAGCACGGCAAAGGGTACTCCTTTAAAGGCAAGGAAGGGCAAAAATATTTTAACTCAAGTGATAGCGATTGCTGTATGAGTCGAAAATTTTTGAATCAAGCACGGGCAAGGCCGGGCCATGCTGCTAGTTCATGATAAATAATTCAATTTCAGTGCCACCAAATACGGAAAATATCTGTTTTCCCGCTAATCTATTCCATTTTAATTTGAGATGTTGAAATCTCTTGAGAGCTGTCTTAAATCTTGTTGAAGATTTTCTTGTATCTGACTATGATTTTTCTTCCTTTTCGATTCTCCATATAAATCTAATTGTCGTTGTTGCTGCTGATTCATTTGTAATCAAATTAATCACTAAATTTCGGGCGTCCTAGGTAAAACGACAAACTACATCCAGCAGCAAGGCCTCTGATCAGGAGGTTTTGAGGAGCGTGGAACCACCTCTAAATTGTTGGTGTTCCCAGGTCTACACTGCGTCGGGTGGTAGCACCTGTTAGGGTCCCAGCTATGGATAAAATAGGGTCAAAACACTATGAAAGAGTAAAAATAGGTTTTAATACCAGCAATACATTTTTGTAAAATATTATTACCAGCAATGGATTTTTGAAGAAAAACATTATTACCAGCAATACATTATTAACAATAATACATTTTTAGAAAAAGAAAATATTACCAGCTATACATTTTTGGAAAAAAAAAATATTACCAGCATTAGATTTTGAAGAAAAATATTATCAGCAATACATTTTGGAAAAAATATTACCAGCAATAAAAATCTTGTTGGCATTAAATAATCCATTGAGCTTGATATGCCGTAAAACAAAACAAACGAAACCAAATAGAGGGCTCGGATAACAGCATATTAACAGAAAACCTTGACAGCTGCTCCGACAGAATCATTAATTTCACTTCTTTCATCTGTGAATCATAGTTCGAATTTTTCCCAGAGTAAAAAGACATAAAGACTAAAACTTTCTTGTATCCAATCTCCCAAAGTAACCTACTTCATGGTGGAAATCCATATAATGCTAATAAAAAAAAGCTAATATTGTACGTATGTATGTGTGTTCCCGAGATAAAGTTCAAACTATACATGATACCCCAACCAATTTAGGAGCTTATTGTACCTTGAACTGCTGGCAATTAAAATTAGACAAGGAGTTCTTGTGATTGGTCCGTTTTTATGATTTTACGGCATTTTTAATAGGAAATTTAGTATTTCTTTGCAATACACCTTCATATATCAATCCACAAATATAAACAAGCATTTGCATACATATTCCAACAATTATGTCTGTGAAAAATAATAAACATTCATAATACATTATCACAACATTATTAAATAAATTTATATAGTCATGCACAATATCTATAAGACAGACAATGTCTGTGTGTGTGTCTGTGTGTGTATGCTATTTATGCAAGTCCACATTTCTCGACAGATTTCGATTAAATTATGCACACATATTGCAAATTTATGAATATAGGTCACAACCTACTTTTCAAAAAAAATCGTTAAAACTGGAGGTGGGTACGACTTTTTGAAAAGACCAGGCAAAGTTACAAGCGAACAAAATTTTTACTGGATGAGTTTATGTTCTTTGCGTTTAATGCAAAACATAGCTTATGTTACGACGTTTATGTAGAGTGCTTCCTATAACATTTGATTCACACAAAATATTTCAAAAACTGGGAAAAAATCGTTTTTTTTTTTCGTACTACTTAAAACAGAAAGTTGAATAACTTTCTTATTTTTTATCCGAGTTTCTTCAAACACGTCGCAAAAAAATTGCTATCGTGCAAGAAATAAGACAGCGTGGTTTTAGTCCTGCTCGCTTCCCCGAACAACGACAACAAAAGGTTTTCACAAGGGAATTCCTTTATGAAGAACAATCAAACACTTGCGAAGGGCATACCGTAAAAAAGATGAGGGGAGTAATTTAGTGTACCAACGAATGATGCATAAAAGTGGGGACGCAGGCAGACATTTCTGGAAAAGGGTTGCGGGTATACAGTGGGTGCGTTTATACAATTGCAGCCATGTACACCGAGGCAACGCCGGGTACCTCGGCTAGTATATTTATACAATTCTCAATACTACGTTAGGACATTTTTTTTACAAACAATTACTTTGAAGGTGAAGAGGCTATACGTGTCACATGAGTTGATGGTAAATAAATAAATGCGTGCATCATATTGTACCATAAACTGCTTTTAAAAAGAAACCAATAGATTTATGGGTAGTCTAGTAGTTGCCTATTTCCCGTCTTCTTCCAGATGTCGATGTTTTATTCCAAATTTAAAAAAGATTAGAAGCCAAAATCTTGAATACTGATTTCAAAGGCAGGTAGACGAGGCTTTCACGTAAAAGATTCATTCTCTCCCCGCTTCAAATCCGAAATACTGACATCTGGATAAAAAGGAATACTTCGTAACGCTTCAGAGGAGGAACGGATTCGTTAAAAATATTGGTTCGGAATAATCAATCAATAAATAAATAATAATAAAGGTCGGCTACTTGTTACCGAGTACACACACGTCTTCTAGGGTAGGTAACTAATTCATGTTGCAGACGCCTGCTCAGGCATATTTGTGTTTTTTTTTTTCAACACCCCGCGAACTTACATTTATGCTGCAACTATACTGAGTGGATTTTAGTTACTGTGTCTGTGAGAGAATCGTATAATCTGGCGTTATCAACATTTCGACCAAGATCACTATGATAAAATCATCGGTCAAGATGAATTTTGACTTTGTGATAAAAAAAAAAAAACGCTGCTATCTACCCACTTTAACTCACAAGGCTTGGATCAGTTTTCACGGGATTTCCCCAGGCTGGGATCACCGCCTCAGGCAAATAAATTTATAAATCAACTGTTCAAAGTTCATTTTTCAGTTTTGTTCAGTACTTTCGACTATCTCAGTTACTATCAAGAACTGGATGTTGTCAGACGACTGAGCTCAGAAAACGAGTGTCAGGCCATTATATATATATATATATATATATATATATATATATATATATATATATATATATAGGTACCTCCCAAAAATTTTCTAAAAAGAGCATAACATGATGAAAAAAGGGACCCAAACTTGATAAAACAAAGTGACATCGTCAAAATTTTTGTTATTATTAAGAGGAAAGACCAAAGTATCTTTTGATCATTTTATAATTTTTTTAATCCTTTCCCGCACGTTCGAAATTTTGGTTAAAAATCTTGTTTTCTTGTGGGCCAAATATTAGTATGGGATTTCTAGCGTCTTTTCACGGGGTAAAGAATACATTCTTTTGAATTACCGTGAGTTTAAAGTCCCACTTACAAACATCCTTGAAACTAAAATCTCTTTTTCTTTCTCTCTCTCTCTCTCTCTCTCTCTCTCTCTCTATATATATATATATATATATATATATATATATATATATATATATATATATGCTTCAACTGCTATATCTTTATATATATATATATATATATATATATATATATAATATGTATATATGTGTATATACATAGAGCCACATAAAATGGATAGATAATTTAAATATATATAAATGGATATATATATATATATATATATATATATATATATATATATATATATGTATATATGTATATACATAGAGCCACAAAATTTGATTTCTAGCGTCTTTTCATGGGTAAAAGAATACAAATTGGAGTTTAAAGACAAAATTTAAATAAAATATATATAATATATATATATATATATATATATATATATATATATATATATATATATATATATATATATATATATATGTGTATATACATAGAGCCACATAAAATGGATAGATAATTTAAATATATATAAATATATATATATATATATATATATATATATATATATATATATATATATATATATATATGTATGTATATATGTGTATATACATATAGCCACATAAAATGAATAGATAATTTATATATATATATAATATATATATATATATATATATATATATATATATATATATATATATATCAAGAAAAATATCTGGAGATGTAACTAGTAAGGTCGATAGACAGTTATATTACGAATGAACTCAGCTAGATCGATAGATAGATACATAGATATTTACAATATGGACTCACTACCTATCTACCTAGCTAGCTTGAGAAGGATAGATGTCTAGAATAGATAATATATATATATATATATATATATATATATATATATATATATATATATATATACTTAAAAAATAAGGAGGTCAGTTGGATCCGCTACCTGTGTTTCAACTTTACGGGATTCTCAAGCGATTTTTATCAAATGACTACGTAACACATATAAACAAGCGCTCGACGTTGCGCGTAATAGAAAAGTGGGTAAAGGATGGGAAGAAGAAGAAGAAGAAGAAGAAGAAGAAGAAGAAGAAGAAGAAGAAAAGAAAAGCAAATGCATTGTATTGGGGGGGATGTTAAAATACTTTTTATCCAGCCTCATATGCAGAAAAAAATTCTGATATGTAAGCAAGGACTTAAGGCTTCGGATTTCTTGTTTAAAAGGTTTTGGGGATCAGGAAATGTAATAATCGCTAATTTACATATATACACTGCGTGCCAAATTATTATCGAGATTACTTTTTTTCTAATATTTCAAAAACCCTCCAATCAATTCACATAAAATTTTCACCCAATGTTGGCAACACAAACCTACGCAATTTCTGAAATTTTTGTACTGATCTGCGCAATGTAAACAAACTGGCGCCATATTTGTTATCAGCACGGTGATTTGCGCGTGCCAAATTATTAGAAAAGTCTAAGAATTTAGTGAAATGATGGGCCGTAAAAGCAGTTTAAGTGATGCTGAAAAGAAAATTATCATCTCAGAACTCTCAAAAGGTAAATCTACCCTAGAAATTTCTAAAATGATAGGGAGTTGTCATCAAACAGTGAAAAAGTTCACCACCGACCCTACACAAGTATGCAATAGGGCAGATAAAGGCAAGCCGAGGGTTATTTCACGTCGTCTCATGTCACGACTTAATTGACAGGCCACGAAGAACCCTGGACTTACCAATCAAGAGCTTTTCAGTCGCATTGGGGATCCTACTGTGTCTAAAAGTACTCGGTGTCGGTATCTGAGGGAAATACCAACAACAGTCAAACCTGTATCGAAACCTCTGTTGACGAGAAATCACATTCAAAATCGATGGAAATGGGCCGAGGACAATATGAAGATTGACTTCTCTAAAGTTTTGTTCACAGACGAAACTCGAGCAACACTTGATGGGCCAGATAGATGGTGCAAGGACTGGGTAATGAACGGACAGAATCGCCATCAGCGTCTGAGACGCCAACAAGGCAGTGGAGGCATAATGATCTGGGGTGGTATTATTGGAAAAGGAGAGTACCAGATGGCGTCAAAATGACTGCTGATGCATACATAGCATTTATGAAGGAGTATCTTGAGCCGTGGATGAAAAGGCAAAGAGTTGCCTTCAGAAGGGCCACTGTTTTTATGCAAGATAATGATCCCTCACATGCTGCTCACAAGGAACAGTTAGGCTTCGATGGACCTCAAAAAATGAAGTGGCCAGCAAATTGTTGGGATTTTAACCCAATCGAAAACCTTTGGAGCATCATGAATCGAAGACTGTACGCCAACGGACGACAATTCAGGAGCAATGCTGAGTTGTGGGAAGCAATTCTTGACATATCTCGCGGCAGATGACATCCTACAATTAACAATTTCTATGGATCGTGGACTTCCTCAAGTAATTTCAAAACAGGGAAAGCACATTCCCTATTAATTTGTTTAAAACTGTGCCTTTGTTTGTATATGTTATTATTTGCTTGATTATTTTATTTATTAGCTTCTTTTGATCATAAACATTCACGTGCAACATTAATAAACGTTTTGTTTCCTCAATTCTGGGAATTTTACTAAACCTTTCTAATAATTTGGCACGCTCAAATCACCGTGCTGATAACAAATATGGCGCCAGTTTGTTTACATTGCGCAGATCAGTACAAAAATTTCAGTGATTGCGCAGGTTAGCATTGCCAACATTGTGTGAAAATTTGTGTGAATTGATTTTTGAAATATTAGAAAAAATGTTATCTCGATAATAATTTGGTATATATATAGTATATATATATATATATATATATATATATATATATATATATATATATATATATATATATATATATATATATATATATATATATATATATATATATATATATATATGTTTTGAACAATAAAAAATGTCGAAAATTTTCCGATACGTAAGCAAGGACTTTAGACTTCGGATTTCTGGTTTAAGTCGTGAAGAATAAAAAATGTTGAAAATTAAAGATTTAGACACACTGCGTTTCATATTAATACTTTTTGTTTTATTTTTTAAATTAGATTCCTTGACAGGTTTCGGCCAGCAATGGCTAACCTCATCAGAAAAAAATTACTTCTTGTTAATAGCATTGAACTACACGGGTAAATGACTGTCTCTGAAGAAGGTGAACTTTTCTTGTAGTTTTCATTTGTTATTTTTAAAATTCATTATTGGTCACTCCTTGTATTGGTCAAAAGACTTTTTCAAGTCATTTAAATAGAGATTCGAGGACTCATAAGTCTCAGATTTCCGTCCTTAGTCATTTTCACAGCTTTAGTAGTTGCTGGGAAGGGAATGTGTGTATTATGTGTGTGTTATATTTTAGTTGTTTTTTTTTAAGTTTGTGTGATGTGTATATATTTGTGTGAATGTCTGTATGTAGGAGACCTCATCAACTCTACAAGCATGAGGGTGAGAGAGGTTAGGGTTATTTATGGATGGTGTACTGTTCTATGTAGTAAGAGTAGAGAATATTCGACAAAATATTTTTATATATAGTGCTCAATATTAAAAATATTAAAATAATATAAAAATAGATCATTAATAATATTATATAAAAAGATTACTTAACTTTAATATCAATTGTTTTTTGTTGTTTTGTTGTTGTTTTCCCCGACCACAAAGATTCCAGGTAATGACCATTCTTCAAGGAGTTGTGTTTTTTTTTCAATTAAACATTTAATTAATTAAATCTTTAATTATTAAATTAATTTAAATCATTACATTAACATTTAATTTAATGATTTATAAAACATAACCTTTTGAAGAATCGTCATTAACAAGAAATATCGAAATCGGGGAAAACAACACACACACACACACATACATATATATATATATATATATATATATATATATATATAAGAAAGGGGAAGGATTTTTAATAAATCGACGTACTGTGTAGCCGAGAGGTCAAAGTATCTTAATTATTATAAAACGCAGATTGTGTGTGTGTGTGTGTGTGTGTGTGTGTGTGTGTGTGTGTGTGTGTGTGTGTGTGTGTGTGTGTGTGTGTGTGTGTAACGTTTATATATTGGATCGGATTTCCTACATTTTTCAACAAAAACTTCACAGGACTACATAAAATTACCTTGTGGTTCTAACAGCGCCAAAAATAGGAAAAATATAATTGTTTTTGCACAAAATCAATTTGAAAACACGATTAAGAGACATCGTGAAAATGGAAGGGGGACAACTCACATCGGGTTGTTTGTGTGTGTGTGGGTTCCTTTAAATATGAGAGCGGATTTCCTATATTTTTCAACCGATAAAACAAAACTTCACTTTTTTTTTTTTTTTGGCATGTAGTGTTTCTTATTGTCTTGCAGACTTTTTTCTTTATTTTTACATTCAGAATGCTTTAAAAATTCCATTTACAAGACAATTGTTAATAATAAAATTCTATTCAATCGATAGACTCATAACGATTGAAAACAATGTTTTTGTTTGAATTTGGGTTTGACCAATTCGTAAAAAAAAAAAAAATAATAATAATAATAATTAAGACATGCGTGTCCGTCAACCTTAAACAATAATCTTTGTCAATTTAATTTTTCAATCTTTATGATGGTGGATACTTGATCTATCTCTTACTGTTATATCCCCAGGCAACGCCGGGCTCTACTGCTAGTATCAGATAAAATGGCGTTTTCCCTTAAGGGAACACAGGTTCGAATCCTGTCGGCTAGCTCATATTTTTGCCTCAGAAGACACACACACACACACACACACACACACATATATATATATATATATATATATATATATATATATATATATATATATATATATATATATAATCAGTTATCAACCAATAAATTAATAAACTTTTAAATGTCTTCTCTTTCGACCGACATGAAAGTTTCGCTTTTGTTCTTTATGTAGAACTTGATAAAACTTCTAATCGTCTTGAAAGATGTTAAATTCAGTTAATTTTAATTATTTCGATAGCTGTTCTTTTATGTGCCGTATCTCTTCAGGACGTAGACGATCATGGCCCTCCACTTCTCCCTATCCCTTATATGCTTTGTCCTTTTGCTACTTCTCTCAGACCCTGTTCTGTCATCCACTTGCTTAAGCCAGCTATGTATGTCACGTGTTCCTTTCCCTTGTCTCTCTTTCCCTCTATCCACCCTGTGAGTATCAGATTCTCCAAGCTTTTCTTTCTCATTACGTCTCCCAGAAATTTCAGCTGCCTCTTTCTGATGTTAAGTATAAGCTTGCTCCTTGTTTTGCATCTTCTCCAAAACCTCATGGTTGCTCACATGTTCAGTCCATGGTATCCTTAGGATCCTTCTGTAGAACCATACCTCCGTTGCCTCGAGTCTTCATCTTTGAGATCATCCAACATTCTCTGCCGTAAAGGGGGACAGATATCACGTAGCAGTTCAGTATTCTTTTCTTTGTTACCAAAGAAATCCTCCTGTCTCATAATACTCTGCTTAGCTTTTGGAATGCGTCTTTGGCCATCCCAATACGTCTTCGGATATCAGCGTCACACTTAGCGTCCTCTGTCAGAACACTTGGTCAGATGTCTGAATTTCCAAACCTGCTTGATTTTAATGTCCCCGACCTGTAAATCGCATTTCGGGCTCATATTTTTACTGATGACCATGCATTCTGTCTTCTTGTAGTTTATGCTTAGTCCCTTCTTCGCGCTCTCCTTCGGTTTTTTAATTTCTTTTCCGTGTGTGCTATCGGGCACTGTGTCATCTGCATATCTTATGTTGTTAAGATTGTGGATGCCAATGATGAATCCCGGTAGGATTTCCAGTTCTCTCGGAATTGCCTCGCTGTACAAGTTGAATAAGTCCGGTGAGAAGACTCATCCTTGCCTTACGCTCCTCTCTATTTTTGTATATCTGCTAAACGTGTGTTATTGATTATTATTATTATTATTATTATTTGTGTGTGTGTGTGTGCGCGGGGGGGGGCGCTTGTATGTGTCAGGGAAGTGCCGTCTAGGTAGGCAAGGCAGGCAAGGCAGGCAGTGCCTAACCTGAATAAAACAGATTACATTTTCCTTCTGTGACACAATATGCACCTAATGCAACAAAATTATGAAAATTACTTTGATTATTATGCATAAAATGCAAATTTTCTTTTTCTTTTTTTTTGTACTATATAAAGATCACAAACTGCCTACCCTGAGTAATGCTTGTGTGTGTGTGGGGGGGGGTGCGTGCGTGTTCACATATGCAGATAGCCTTTGCCTAATTCGCTACTTGTCCAAAATGGTGACACTGAAATAAACGGAAATGACAATGCCTAAAATCCACATTCAGACTAAAACCTCATAAAACCGCGTCGTATTTTTTAAGAAAATTACACACGCACTTTATACTTGGAAACAAAAAGCGTTCTCAAAACATTTACTGAATACAAGTGAATGCCATCCATTAAGTCCGCAGTAAGTTTTTAATTCTTTTTACTCACTAGTCTTTAGATCTTGAATAAGAGGATAAACACAATGCAGTTTTCTGGTGAAATATGGCTCGAAATAGCCTCATGCCTGACTTGACAGAGTCAATTAAATCGAAATAATTACGGTAGACCTTTAAAAGATTTACAAATTTCCGCCAAGATTAAACGCTATGAGACGAAAATCAGTAAGAAACAATAAAATAACGAAAAAAAAAAAAGGCGAGCGAAAAAAGGCGAGCGAAAAAAGGCGAGTGAAAAAAGGCGAGAGAAAAAAGGCGAGCGAACAGTGATTCACAAAATAAATGAAATAAAATATTCCTGCGGAAGATGAAACAATTTAAAAAGCAAAAAAAAAATCATTTATAGATAAAAATGCATCATTTGTTGAAGAAAGCTACGACACAAAAGGCCGCCATTTTTTCTGTGTCGCCTTGACTGCGCATGTCAGCAGCGTCATTCTCCTAGGCGTTTGTATTATCGTCTGCTTGGTGCCAGAAGAGACACAATGACGCTATGTTCATTGTCTGGCGGCGGCCATCTCTGTAGGGACGATACTCGCGCGTCAGCGTTACTCTTTCGCGTCACAATCTTCATTGAAAACGTAATTTCTATTTCATATTAAATATGTTAGCCGGGCTTGACATTTTATTGTCTTTTGCATTATTCGATCCATTTGTCATTTTTGTTTTTTTAAAAATTTGCTTGATTATTTTCGTGGATTGATTCAGTTCATTTTGTCTTTAAGCGTGCGACAATTTCACCCATTGTTTTGGCTATTCGCTTATCTGTTAGTAGTTTTAAAATACGCAAACAATATGTTCATATATTTAACTTAGTGTGCCTCTCTATGTATGAATTGCTGTACGTTTAAAAATGTATACATTTCATTTGTCTCGTATATGTGTGTTTCTTGCGCAAACATTAGTGAAAGCTTAATGTTATTCTGTAAATGCTGTTAAACTTTGGCAGCTCAGTCGATTGATTTCTTTTGTGGATTATCAACCCCTTGTGGGTTATTTAAAGCCGAAACATGTTTCAGATCATAGAAGGTTGCTTCCACTACACGGTGTTCCCAAGCGGTCTCCCACCTAAGTACTAACTAGACTTCGGTGATCGAACGGTGGCCGGTGTTTTCAGCGTGCTTTGGCAACTAGAATCATGAGAAGTTTTATCTGATACATACAGGGTGCAACATAAATACTTCCCCATAATGGTAAGACATTAGTGGCAAAGGCTTACAATTAGGTAGGAGGTATTTCTGAGGAGAGGGTATTTCTATCGAATCCTGTCTTTTTGTCTATAATGCAATTTTTACTGTGCTAGTGTTATCTCTCTTGCATTGGGGATATCAGTTGGATGTGTCATTCTTTAAATTATGGCTAACCAAGCTGAGAGGTAAACAGAACGACTTTGAGAAATGGCAGAGTAGAACACTAATGGGAAAATATATTTGAACCAACATGAAAAAGCTTTTTAATTATAATGAGTCCATAAAATATAAATTTCTTATAGGCCATCATTTTTTTTTTTTTTACATGAGTAGAAAATAAATGATCTGTATTTTTCTAATACTTAAGATGGTTGGTTGGATAGTGAATGTGAGCAAGAGTTATAAGGATCGTCTAATGAATTGTTTTAAGTATTTATAATAAACTGATGGATGCGTGGATAATATAATGGGAGCGGCTCGGAATGAGTAATTGGAGAGCAGAGTTCGAATTCTAATTGGCTTCGTTATATTCACTTACGAGCAAATTCCCTTGGGAAAAGTAGGAATTTATTTCCTGCTCACAGATATGGTTTAAATAGTAGGATTTGTAAAAAAAAATGTTTTTCTCAAAATAAATTGTTAATGCAATATTTATTCGTAAAAATATATTATTCTTACAATCCAAAAAAATATTCTTTAGGCAGTTATAAGAAACAAACAAGAATACTTAGTGTTACGAGAACCAAGTCTCTTTTATTCGTTTGTAGAATAAGTGGCCTTAGTTAAATTTAAATTACAGAACTGCCCAACAAACAGAATTACAAATAAACAATAACAAGAAAAAAAACAGGGCCAAAAAATAATATGAAGCAAACAAACAATAAATCCAAGGTAAATTATTATTAACAAGACAAGACAACAGTAGTATGGCAAAAAGTTCACAACCTAAGAATTGGTGTTGACGCACATGAGCGAATTCGGATAAACCAACGTAACGTTCTGACTTCAAGACAAGACAGACCGGGACTGAGGCGATTTACCTTAGCCTATCCAAAAGGCAGGATGTGGCACAAGGCCGTTTTTTTTTTTTTTAACGTGGGGCGATTCCAAGCCCGTAGGCTTGGCTAAAAATTCCCCGTACATCCTGCATACACGTGGTCGGTCTTGTCTACCTCCCCTGACGTGACTCTTCCCTTCGGCCTTGCCTTGTCTGGGTTCCTCTCTGCCCGAAAGCAGAGAGTTTGCCAAGTCAACCCGAACCGCCTAAATCGGCAGATCTAGACTGAGTCAGATGAGACTAAGAAGTGGCGTGTTTTATGGGCTGGGAAGAAATCCCAGCATGCATCAGTGTAGTTTTGTCGATAAATTGTAGAGGAGGGGAGTATTTCGCAATCATTCCAGGTAGGATTGTTTTACATCATGGAGTGTTTTGTAGGTCCTTTGTGAATATATGAAATTATGTCCCTTGTGCCAAAATTTGTATATTGAATGAGAAATAAATATATATTCCAGAATTGTTTTCCTTGATGGTGTGTTTTGTAGGCCCCTTCTGTATATGTGGCATTATGGCGCATCTAAGATTGAGAGGTGATGGACAAGTTCTAGCGGTGATATTGAATGGTGTATATTGTATTGAATAAATGGATCGTGATTGTGATTAACTAGAACTGGGATAGTTACTGACTACCAGTCTTTCCTCACACCCGCTTCGGCCTTTTTGTATTTAATCAGGAGTAAAAACACATTCCAGGTAGGATTGTTTTACACCATGGGGTGTTTTATAGGTACATTGCGGATATGTGGTATTGTGGTACATGTATGATTGGGAGGTGATGGACAAGTTCTTGTGGTGGTTGAGGATATTGTATTGAATGAATGGGTCGAGATTGTGATTAACGAGGACTAGGATAGTTACTGAGTACCAGCCTTTCTCCATTTCCCCTTCGGCCTTGTGCCAAAATTGCTGTATTGAATCAGAAATAAATATACATTCCAGGAAGGACTGGAATCAACATCGTTCCAAAACAAATATGTTTTAAAAAGCAAGAATAGATATGTTGGGCCAGATATACATCACATGCTATTAGATATAAATTATGAAACTGCATTTATCTCATGCTAGATTTTCACGTAATATCTGTACACGCTTACATAAATGAACATCTTTTTATTCTGTATGTGCCGTGTCACTGCAGGACGTAGGCGATCATGGCATCCGCATCTTCCTCTCTCTTTTAGCTCTTAATAAGTTTTCTCTTCTCCCAAACTCTGTTCTACCATCCATTTACTCAAACCCATCAAGCGCTGTTTTCTTCTGTCTCACTTTGCCTTAATCTTCCTGTGAGTATGTTGTAGAGTAGTTTCACAGTGGAGGCTTGTATTTGTACTAAGTCGGTCCTAAAATAGGTTCGACGTGCAAAACGTTAGGAATTTGATATAATAGGTAATGACTCAGAGAAATCTAGTCGTGGTCGTTGATACTTTAATATCCGACTAACAGTCGTCCGACATCGACTGACTGACCAACTCCCTCAGTTACTGACTCGTTACTATTACTACTCCTACTTATTATAGGTGTGGAGAGTCTATTAACTATAGAGTAGGTGTGTTCCACTATAACAGAGTACCAGATTTTCTAAGCCCTCCTTCCTCATTACGTACGCCAGAAATTTCGACTGCCTCCTTCTGATGTTAAGTATAAGTTTCCTTTTTGTTTCGATTTTCTCTAAAATCTCACCGTTTCTTGTATGCTCGATCCCTGGTGTCCTCAGCATCTTTCTGTATAAACATCTTTCTGTATAAACATATTTCTGTTGCTTCAAGTGTTTACTTTATCGGTGACGAGACTGTCCTGCATTCAATTTTTTTTTTTTAATTAGAGCTGCCTCTAGAAATTGCAATATAAGCCAACTTGCGCGTCATGTTGCGAAAGAAAATAACATTTTAATTGAATTGTTCAACTCTATCATAGCTATACGCATCTTCTGACAAGGACATCAAGGTTTTATTAGATTTATTAGAAATTGATTTATAATGCAACATTTCTTCTTTATGTTCCACGTCCCCTCAGAACGTTTATTTATTAAAGACATATTTTTAAAATAACAACGTTAAACATAAAAATATGTCTTTAATAAATATATATATATATATATATATTTTTTATGAACATTTGTACATAAGAAATTTTAAATCATGGGGTTAATTTTTAGGTTCCCTTTGTGGATGTGGGATTGTGGTATATGTAGGAGTAAAAGGCGAAGGGTGATTTCTTTCGGTGAATGGGTTATTTGTATTGAATGAATGGGTCGCGTATCGGGTTAGCTAGGTATAGGATAGGTAAGGATGACCAACCTCAACCCCAATCACCATTTTGTAGGCCATGTGCCACAATTATTGTATTTTACAATAATAAATAGAATCTATCTATCTATCTATCTATCTATCTATCTATCTATTTATATATATATATATATATATATATATATATATATATATATATATATATATATATATAGGTTGGTGCAAAAGTAATGACGTGATAATGTCGTTTTTAACGTATTTTTTAACGTCAAAAAACGACATTATTACGTCATTATTTTTGCACCAACCTAATATATATATGTGCGTGTGTGTGTTTGTGTGTGAGAGAAGTGTATTCAAACAGCAAGAATTCTTTCAAAGTCGTTTTTATTAAACAATACTGACAAGGTCTGCCAGTCCAACATGCTATTTACCTTTTCTAGATTCAGATACATATGTAAGCGATGTAGACTCCCTTTGGTAGTAGAGGGCCATAGATTTTCTCCATGTTAGATGTTGCTGTTGTAGCTTCTGTGGCATGTGCGTTTTTATGGGGTGAAGTTTTTATATATATATATATATATATATATATATATATATATATATATATATAATAAATTTGGTGGGGGTCTGTATATAAGCATATTTGTCGGAACTATCTTCATCCGTTACGCATATACAGTCACATATGGTTGTGTTGAGCACTCAAAACATTGACCTCTATATTACTGCCGGATAACACTTTAAAAGCACACAGTCTTTGTAAGTGCTCAATATCAAGAAATAGAGCATTTATAGTGAAAAAAAAAAAAGAATAGAGTAAAAATTCAAAAAGTCATCTTCACTATTTATATTCAATTGAACTTTCTCACCTCCAGATGAGCGGATTAAAAATGTGTGTGTATATATATATATATATATATATATATATATATATATATATATATATATATATATATGAATGATACTATTTTCTGTAATTTTTGTTCTTTTTCATTTTTACTAGGCTTACGGCTACATCATGCTGAAACACCGACTACTGTACGATTATCGAATTTAAGCAACGTCCTTCTTGGTCAATACCTAGATGGGTAACCGCTTGCGGATACCAGATGCTGTAAGGGTGGTGCAATGGATAATGTCTCAGAATGGTTAATAGGATAACTGAGTTCGAATTCCAGTTTAATTATTTATATTCACTTACGAGGGTATGAATGATTATATATATATATATATATATATATATATATATATATATATATATATATATATATATATATATATATTGGGCAGCAATCCCTCTTTTATATATGTTTCGTTAAAGATGACGACAAGGTACTTTGATTGAACATTTTATTTATTTTTTCTTGTGTTTGTATAATTCTTTTCTTTTCTGAACACAGAATGTACCAAAACTGTCCAAAAGTATTGTATATCCGAGCCCCTTCGGTTTCGTTGATATTATTAAGAAAGAAAGAAAGAAAGAAAGAAAGAAAGAAAGAAAGAAAGAAAGAAAGAAATACAGAAAGAAAGAAAGATAGAGAGAAAGAGAGAAAGAAAGAAAGAAAGAAAGAAAGAGAGAAAGAAAGCAAGAAAGAAAGAAAGAAAGAGAGAAAGAAAGAAAGAGAGAAAGAAAGCAAGAAAGAAAGAAAGAGAGAAAGAAAGAAAGAAAGAAAGAGAGAAAGAAAGAAAGATAGAGAGAAAGAGAGAAAGAAAGCAAGAAAGAGAGAAAGAAAGAAAGAAAGAAAGAGAGAAAGAAAGAAAGATAGAGAGAAAGAGAGAGAGAAAGAAAGAAAGAAAGAAAGATAGAGAGAAAGAAAGAAAGAGAGAAAGAGAGAAAGAAAGCAAGAAAGAAAGAGAGAAAGAAAGAAAGAGAGAAAGAAAGAAAGAAAGAAAGAAAGAGAGAAAGAAAGAGAGAAAGAAAGCAAGAAAGAAAGAAAAAAGAAAGAAAGAAAGAAAGAGAGAAAGAAAGAAAGAAAGAAAGAAAGAAAGAAAGATAGAGAGAAAGAAAGAAAGAAAGAAAGAAAGAAAGAGAGAAAGAGAGAAAGAAAGAAAGAAAGAGAGAAAGAAAGAAAGAAAGAAAGAAAGAAAAGAAAGAAAGAAAGAAAGATAGAGAGAAAGAGAGAAAGAAAGAAAGAAAGATAGAAAGAAAGAGAGAAAGAAAGCAAGAAAGAAAGAAAGAGAGAAAGAAAGAAAGAGAGAAAGAAAGAAAGAAAGAAAGAAAGAAAGAAAGAAAGATAGAGAGAAAGAGAGAAAGAAAGCAAGAAAGAAAGAAAGAAAGAGAGAAAGAAAGAAAGAAAGAAAGAGAGAAAGAAAGAAAGAAAGATAGAGAGAAAGAAAGAAAGAAAGAAAGAAAGAAAGATAGAGAGAAAGAGAGAAAGAAAGAAAGAGAGAAAGAGAGAAAGAAAGCAAGAAAGAAAGAAAGAGAGAAAGAAAGAAAGAGAGAAAGAAAGCAAGAAAGAAAGAAAGAGAGAAAGAAAGAGAGAAAGAAAGAAAGAAAGAAAGAAAGAAAGAAAGAAAGAAAGAAAGAAAGAAAGAAAGAAAGAAAGAAAGAAAGAGAGAAGGAGAGAAAGAAAGAAAGAAAGAGAGAAAGAAAGAAAGAGAGAAAGAAAGAAAGAAAGACAGAAAGACAGAAAGAAAAAAAGAAAGAAAGAAAGAAAGAAAATTAACGTGGCTAACAGGATCGAGACATGGTTAATAGTATTTCTTGATTTAGTTTCATAAATAATATTTTTGAAATCTCTTGTGAATTGAATACCTTGTTTTTAAAAATACACATTTTTATTTTATTGTTTACAAATGTCGATTGCAAATAATTTTTCCGTACACTATAAGGTTTTTAACAGAAAGTATTAATTGAAAAAGAGCAAATCAAATTCAGCCTGACTTAAAGTTGGTGAAAATCAAAGAAAATGGCAGCCTTAACTCGTCGGAAGGTTGGGTGAGGGGTGTGACTTGGGTAGTGTTGAGGAAATATGATATCAGTCAACTATTCCTATCTCTACTATCAGTGACTAGATAATAAAACATTAAAAAATGGAAAGGGAGCAATAAACAGACAAACATATCGAAGAGTTGTCCTCACTCTTTTTTCTTACATGTCTCGAAAACATTTTTTAAATAAATGTTTATATTTATAGAATTATTACAATTAATATTAAAATACCAAAAAGTTTTTTTTTTAATTTCATGCACAGATTTTTAAAAATTATATATCTTCATTAGAGTAAAAGAATCATTTTAGCATCTAAGTTATATCAATAGCATATTTCGTTAAAGATTTTAATGAGCCCGGCAAACATTGATGACCTAGAGTAGCCACTAAGATAGATAGATAGATAGATAGATAGATAGATAGATGCCGAATTTTGAGGCTACCCTCTGGATTTACTAGTTAGTAATTATCATACCGTCTTTGGTTTAATTAACTTATAATAAACTAGGATACTGAAAATTTAACCCGTTAATGTATGGCGTCTAGTTTTTTTTTGTTTTTTTTTTTTGCTTTTTCATTTATTTATTTATTTATTTATTTAGAGAATGGTTTACCTAAAATTTAAAATCCGCTAGCTTACAATTACCTTGCAAGGTAGCTTAAGTGAAAAAGGGCTAAAATTTTAAGAAAACATTATGCAATTATGCCTTAATTTCGTTATTATTATTATTATTATTATTATGTTTCTGGAATTGTCATCAATGGTCAACTGAAATTACTTTGTTTCAATAAATATAGATTACTTATTTCCTTGCGTTTCTGTTCTATACAGATTTCTTTCCGGGTCCCAACCAGAGACCTAACGCCAAAAATGGCTTCATGCCATTTTACACTGATCATTTTTTGGAAATAAAAAAAAAATAAGATCACACAAATTTTACATTGATAAAGCTCTTTGTAATGTGTGAGTTGTACTTGTGAGTATAATTTTTTGTATTTTTTTTTTTTAAGTTATGGGCAACCACGAATCTCTTCAATGCGTCTCTCGAAACCTTTCCAATCAATCCGAACTACAACTGGAATTATTGATCTCCTTGTGCGACACATTTTTGAGATTTCCTATTCTAAATCCTTGTATTTTGATAGTTTTTTGAAGATCTTCAAAGATACATAACAATCTGCAAGGACTGTCATGTCAATAAAAGCACATTCTGTTTTTTGTAGGCTTTTATCACGATTTTTTATTATTATTTTTTTTCTTTGATTTATGGCGTTTACACATTTCTTTCCGGGTCCCGCCCAGGAACCTAAGGTTAGAAATGGTATCATGACACTTTCCACTGACAAAAAAAAAAAAAAATTACATAGATAAAGCCCTTCGTAAAGTGTGGACTGTACTTGTCAAAACAATTTTTTGTATCTCTTTGAGGCATGGACTTCCAGGAATCCCTTCAATTAGTCTACTGCAATCTTTTCCAACCAGTCCTAGGGCTCCAACTACAACAGGGATTGTTGATGTTCCCATATGCCACATTTTTGAGATTTCTATTTCAAGGTCCTTGTATTTTGACAGCTTTTTGAATATCTTCAAAGATACATTGCAGTCAGCAGGGACTGCCATATCAATAAGGAGGCACTGTTTTTGTTTGTTTGTTTTATAACAATATCTGGGTGGTTGGCTTTGACTGTTCTGTCAGTGTGTATTGTGTAGTCCCATAGAATTGTAACAGGTCCTATCTCCGTTATTATTATTATTATTATTATTAAATATATTATTAAAAAAAACCTTCCGGAAGAGAAAATTCCTCAGGTGCAAAGTGATTTAGTAAATTAATTTAGCAAAAGATAAGTAACCTTCAATTTATAGGCAATTCTTCAAAATGCAAAAGCAGGCCCCAAAATGTTCACCTATAGCCTCTATTTACATATATATATACGTATATATTTCTAAAGAATTAAATGAATTTTTTCTAAATAATATCACAGCACAGCAAGGTTCTGAAAGAGTAAATAGAATCTGGTTTGGCTATGAAGTTCTCAGGAGCCAAGCGTTCTAAAGCCTGTTCAGTCATTCTCCTATAAAGAGGGGCGCAGGTTTGAGCCCTGTTAGAGAGCATTTTTTTTCTTTATTAAGTCTTCTCGGGAGAACAGGGCATTATATGTAATACACACTTTGAAAAATGGTGCGTCTATTCAAATATGAGTATCCAGTGAAAAAAATAACGTTTGAATTAATATAATAATATAAAAGAATGTCGAAATTCAGAATAGATACGTAATCTTATTTCTCTCCCAAGAGACAAATAGCGTACATCCTAGGAAACAAAAAGAAGTTTTTTTTTCTCAAGAGCAAACACTTCGAATATGCATCAAAACAAAGACACATTTTAAAATACGTACGCACATACCGCGCCAGGAAATTTTTCTCGCCGGAGTCGATCCTTCAAATCTACAAATCAACCATTCGCCCTTGCATGGAGTATTGCTGCCATATATGGACTGGAGCCCCTTCTGCTTGCCTCAAGGTCATTGATAAAGACGGATATGCAACGTAACTGGCCCTAATCTGGCATCTCGTCTGTAGTCGCTCTCTCACAGACGTGTCGTCGCCTTTAATTTGTCTTTTTTACAAATACTTTCACGGTAACTGCTCCGATGAGCTGAAATCACTGGTTCCCACACTTCATGAATTCAAGCGTTCAACTAGGTATGTATATATATATATATGTATATATATATGTATATATATATATGTGTTTATGTGTATGTATGGGTTTATATATATATATATATATATGTGTGTGTGTGTGTGTGTGTGTATGTTTATATATGTATATACATGTATGAATGTATATGTATATGTCTGTGTATGTGTTTATATATGTATATATATATATATTTATTTTATTTACTTTTTTATGTTGCTGTGTAGGTTGATATATTTATATATATGTATATGTGTGTATATGTACTTATGCGTATATGTGTAAGTATGTGCGTATGTATGTATGTGTGTATATTTAGATATATATGTGTATATGGGTGTATGTATATGCATGTGCGTAGGTATACTTTTGTATGTTTCTATCTGTAGTAAAGAATGTGTGTACACATACGTATGTGTAGGTTGATATATTTATATATATTTCTATATGTGTATACGTACTTATGCGTATATGTGTATACATGTATATATGTATATGTATATGTCTGTGTATGTGTTTATATATATATTTTATTTACTTTTTTATGTTGCTATGTAGGTTGATATATTTATATATATTTCTATGTGTGTGTATGTGCTTACGCGTATATGTGTATGTATGTGCGTGCGTATGTATGTATATGTGTACATGTAGGTATATATATATATATATATGTGTGTGGATATAAGTGTATGTATATGTATGTGCGTATGTATACTTTTGTATGTTTCTATCTATAGTAAAGAATGTGTGTAAACGTACGTCTGTATATATATATTTTTTTTTTTTCACATTTTGTTATATATAGGTACTCGTGTATGTGTACTAATGCGTATATAAATATATATGAGGTATTTATATATATATATATTTGTGTGCTGGGGAGTTTTATTTTTTATATATTAGATGGTGTTATTTTTAAGTATTACATTTTGCCTGGACTTTTGAATTTTTTCTTTTGGGGGGGGGTTCTTTTTTGTGTATGTGTATATATATTTATTTTTCTATCCATTTCTATATATTTTAATGTCCTTTTTCTTTATGCTGCTCATTGACAAATATTTGTTTTTCTATTCTACCCATAATAAATTTTATCTATTCAACCATTTTATCTATATATCTTAATAGTATGTTTGAATTCGTTTACTAGCACTTTTAAATTTTAATATTTCTTAGTGTGTATATGTGCGTGTTTTTATTAATGCATGTGTGTATAATCGCTTATATTTGCCTTTCATTGTATGTATATGTTGTCGTTTTTTTTTGTTTTTTTAAGGGCCGTAGACACCTATTTCCTGTTTCGTCTCATTTTTGCGTGTTTATATATCTAAATATGTCTGCGTGTTTGTGTATTATAATCTGATTGTGTATGTATTGTCTTTTGCAAGATTTCACCCTCCCTTATCCATATCATCACTTCAAGTGTATCTAAGTTGTAACGAAGCTCAGAGCAACATTAGATTTTAACGTTTATTCTAACTTAATTTTTGGATTTTGAATAAAAAACAAAATGAATAACAAAACGTATTTTTTCCTCATTTTCTTCTTAAATAATTTTTTAAACTTAATAAAGATCAAATTTAAAATTTAAAATTGGTAATTTTGAATTTTATAGTAATATTTAATATTAATTAGAATGAATTCTATTTGAGTCTAAAGCTAACATTAAAGCATTGATTAATTATTATAACCAAGGTTCGTTGTCAAGATTTTTTGAATTTTCATATATTTGTATTTTGATTGGTCAATCCAGCTTATGTAACAGCGTTTTCCCTAGCGAGGGGTGTTTGATTGATTTGAACCTTTTAAAACCCTTTATTCTACATTCAACAACATCACTTGATAAAAAACTAGAAGTGTTGAAACAAAATGGATAGTTTTGCAGTGATTTTATAACATATTTATATTATAATTTTCGAATAAATAATTATATTTCTTCAACTCTGTATTGAGCACTCTTTTAAGAATAGTATTTTTGGATATTGGAATTTATTCCGTATACACCAATCCTATACTTATATATACTGACGATCCGCTTAGGTGAAACTTGGGTAGCTTTGTCTGGCTCACTAGGTTTATCTAGGTCTGCTCTACGGTTGAACTCTTTTGTTAGTTAGTTTACTCGTATCGGGGTTTTTTCTTTGGGCTTTGAACCTGAATCTGTGCGATTTTTTTTCGACAGACTTTCATGTTTCTAGTTCTTTCTTTTTTAAACCTTTTTTTTTTTTCCTTCGAGATTGATTTGATTATTCGCAAATCAAAATTCGAAGGTTTTTTGAAAAATATATATATATATATATATATATATATATATATATATATATATATATATATATATATATATATATATATATAGTTTAATGGTATGCTATATTTATGGCTAAAAGTGGTTAATACCAAAGAGAGATAGATATATATAAATATAAAAAAGGGAAACTGAGGTCATCACCGAAGTGAAACAATGTGTTTCATGCTTGAATGCAGTCTTCAGGTTATTATTCAAGAACAGACTTGATTTAACTAGGTATTTATTTTTTTTTAATTTTACTTGATAATTCGAATAGAATTTTTTTTAGGGAAGCCATGCCAGGGCATCATTTACTATGGATCAAGCGGTCACAATAGAAAGAGGGATCATCATTTCAACTCAGACCTAAATACATTCTTATTGTCCAAAGTAGAGTCCATAAGTGTTATAAAAACATCGGAGAATTCCAGTAAGATATCTTTAATCATTTCTACGACACAACAGTTCAAAGCTTAATCTAACAATTGGATAATTTTGGTGCTACACGATTTGGGCAATTTTGCTTTTACACCCGGTATATATATATATATATATATATATATATATATATATATATAGATAGATAGATAGATAGATAGATAGATAGATAGATAGATAGATAGATAAAGAGAGAAAGAGAGAGGGAAGATATGATAAAGAACAAATATGAAACGTTTATAAATCTAACATGTTTTGCCTTAATTAAAGCTTCATTAGAGAATTAATTAAGGTGAAACATTTATTTCCTATTTCTTCCTTATCTTGTCATTCTGTCAGATTCCAAACCATATTTGATATATATTTGATCCCAATATATATATATATTATATATATATATATATATATATATATATATATATATATATATATATATATATATATATATATATATATATATATATATATATATATATATATATATATATATATATATATATATATATGTGTCTGTGTGTGATAGATCTGAACACCGGTAATTTTTATCCTTTTCTTCAAATAAAAATATCATTCCCCATGTATACAGTTATCTCATGAGCTCTACTACTCATAAAGGGCTCCGGCGAAAGTCCATACTTCAGTTCATGAAATGTTCAGATTCACCGAACGTTTTTGTAACATCACACACACACACACACACACACACACACACACACACACACACACACGCACACACACACACGCACACACACGCACGCACGCACGCACGCACGCAGAAACAAACATACACACGCGCGTGCGCACATAGACACGAAGGCTTGAAAAAATTTAAATTATGAAATTAGCAGCAGTCGTTTAACAGTAGGGAAGTGAATATCACCTGTCAGGATCGTCTGTCGTTGCCTCTTGAATATGACGCCTGCTATAGAAATAGAGAAAAAAAGTATAGAAAACAATAGAAATCGGCGTCGACGTCCGAAATTAGCATTAAGCAACGGTGCGAACTTCATAAAATTTTATTCTATATCTTGGCGCGCAAATGCACTAATTTATTTCGATATGATCCACGCGCATTCAAGATGGATTTTTAGAAACATAACTTTTTCTGTCACTTTATTTCTTAGTATATTTTTGAATCAGAAGTAATAAAGTTTAAATCTTATCGATGTCAACACTGAGTTTTGCAGGGACATTATAATTATAAATAAATAAAAATAAAATATAAAATAATAATAATGGAAATATATAAATAAAATAAAATGAAACACGTAACAAAAACTTAAATAAAAATAAAATCCTCCCAGCATGCAACAAAAACTCTTCCTGCCGGAAATACGGACATCCCGCCATAAGACACTGAATTCAACAACTTTGGGACAATAAACATGCGTCCCAACTTCTCTCTCTTGGGACATTGCTTATAACAATTCGAAGGACTTATTCCTTTTATTACACGCTACCTTTAAAACACTTGTAGCCAAAAATACACAAAGAAGTACACATCAAGAATAAATAAATTGTATGATATTAATGTACAATTTAGCATACCCTTGCTGTTATCTCTATATGTTTTTTTTTTATTTCTCCTGAAGTATGTTTTTATACCCATGTGAACACAAAACTATTTTTACCGCTATGATGTGAATGACCCATATCATTTAGTACACCCGGCGTTCAAAAACCAACCTACTCACCCAACAGCTTGGGCACCCCTAGGCGGTGTAATGGTTAGCAAGCTGGTCTCGCTAGAACAATTACGAATGAGTAGTGAGTTCGATCCTCACTGGGTGCCCTATACTTTCGGCCTTGTGCCACATCTAAGCTACGCTTGGAAAATCGCTACTCATCCCACAGTTTCATTATTTCTCAGTCACCACTCGCCAGGACTTTCGATAAGAATATACAAAAAAGTATGTTTTACTATTTTATAAATGTTTCTTTGTTTACGCTAAGTTTCAAATTAAAAATGGTCAGTTAAAATTGTCGAATTTATTTCTACCTTTCCTAGTATACATATCGCATGTGATGGGTTTAACAGTTTCTCGTTATTCCATATTTTTTTTTAGTTCAACGATGTCTTTTGTTTATTTTTTATTTTTTTTATTTATTTTTTTTTTATTTATTTTCTTACAATTTGCTGTTTCCGTCTTAACCTAGAAGTCAAAAAATGAAACATTAGATCCTTGCTTGGAAGGACATTTTAGTCGGGCCGAGCCAGCATACATACATATATATATATATATATATATATATATATATATATATATATATATATATATATATATATCCAAGTATATAATTGGTATATACGGAATGAATTCCAATAACCAACAATTACTATTCTTAAAAGAGTGCACAATACAAAGTAGAGCAGATATAATTATTTTTATAAAAAATTATAACATAAAAAGTATGTTGAAAAGAAAAAAAAAATTTTTTTCTTTTCAACATCATCACTTGATAAGACACAGATTGTGTTGAAACAAAATGGCTATTTTTGTAGTGATTTTATAACATACTTATGTTATAATTTTTTTATAAAAAATAATTATAATATATATATATATATATATATATATATATATATATATATTTGACAATTAGAAATGTTCATGAAAACAGATTTATTTAAAAATAGATTTGATGATGTATTTCGCCATTTAAGGCTACGTCAGATTCGAAAAATATGAAAAGTTAAATGACGAAATGCATTATCACATCTAGTTTTAAATAATTCTATATTCATGAAAGTTTCCAATTGGCAAAATTTAAAAACTTTGTCGAGATTTCTATATTCTTATAACACACACACACATATTATTTAAACATTACATTTAGTGGATAGTCACATTTAAGTAATACAAATCTTATTAATAAATTAAAAATTCTATCCCATTTCTTTACACACACACACACATATATAGAAATATATATATATATATATATATATATATATATATATAGAGAGAGAGAGAGAGAGAGAGAAAGAAAGGAAAGAGAGAGTATGGAAATAAATCCGACAAAATGATTGGATAAAGAACAAGTAGGGAAACAGATCTTAATCCAACATGTTTTACTTTGTTAAAGTTTAGTCAGAGATCAAGATATATATGATAATAAAAATGATAAAAAGCAAAGAGACGCAGATTAACGGTAAGTTGTGTTTGGCTATTTCTTTTCGGTTACACGTGACACGTATCTAACCAAAAAGAAACCATTACAAGATTTAAAAAAAAAAAAAAAGAACAAGAAAAAAAAAACAATAAAATTCTTCCTCATCGATGTGCCTGTTCCTAGTGACCATCATATGAAATTCAAAGAAATTGACAAGCTTAGGAAGTACACCGATCTCCTGATTGAATTCGTCAGAATGTGGGTCGTTCAGGCCAATATTATTCAGGTAAGCATTGAGGAACTGATATCTATGCCACCGAACTTAAAGTCCATCATTAAAAAAATAGGAATAACTCTTAGTATCCCATTGCTTCATAAGTCTGTGTTGCTTTGCCTTACACTGCTATTATTTGGGGAAAAGTGCTGTTTGGGGTCTTATGACTTGATGTCGAACAATTATAATTTAAGATCTCCGACTCAAAACAAAAGAGGAAAACAATATACTATTTGCAGTAAAGAACTATAAAAACGAAAATATTCTTGATGTCCATCAGTATATTTTTTATAAACACATTTATTTATATATTTTTTTTTGTAGTTTTTCAGTATTATTTTATACCGATTCTCCCTAATTCTTGATCTTACTGTTTATTGCCATCGTCATCGGTGTTGTAGTCCTGTTCATTGTCCAGCTTTTCTTCGTTTCTTTTCTTAGGTTTTCCGTTGGTTTGTTTTATCAGCAATGCTAACTTGTTTATTATCACCATCAGGCTGCCATGTTTATTCATTCTGATTCATTCTGATTCACTTCGTTTCGTTTCGTTTCGTATTACGAATTTGCATATACAAATTTATTTTTCTTTCTTACTTCTTGAATTGTCATCTTTATTTTCGTTTCATTATTCCTATTTAAAATTTTGTTTCCATTTTAATTTTATGTTATATTGTTTATTTCTCTATTAACACTCAACCTTCCCTTTCTCCAAAGGAAAAAAAATTCTCATCTCTTTTACATACGGCTAATTAAGACTGAGGAAAAGACGAACAAGGGATTTAATAGCTTTTCAAACGATATCTTTCTTATTTTTCGAAATGGCGGACGTGTCATGGCGACGGGCGAAAACGAAAGGACATTTTCACTCGTCGAACAAGAACGACGATCAGACAAGGAAGAAGAAGGGAAAGAAAGATAGACTGAGAGATGGAAAGAAGATTTTCAAAAAAATACAAGATGTAACGAATGAGGATGATGGAAACAATGGAAATGGTAGCGTGAAATAAATAGGGATTAGTGAGAGAAATATCGGAGTTTCCGCATAGAGGGATCGAACAGAGACAAACTCGGCAAAAATGTAAAAGCAAACGAAAATGGTTCGGATTTTATCGATTGATTGTTAGACTCCAATTTGCGGCCATGTTTATTATTCGTTTTTTTTTTTACTCTGGTATTGTCTCTGTTCGTTTCGCATCTATTAATTTGACATATGTATATATTTATTCATTTAATTTGCCTTATTTATATAAATACATATAGATGTCTACGGTTAATGATAGTTGTACATACATACACACACACATATATATATGTATATAAATATATATATATATATATATAGAGAGAGAGAGAGAGAGACAGAGACAGAGAGAGAGGTTGAATTGAATAAAGAGAAAAGAAACAGGAGAAATAGCTTATGACATACGGCAAATAAACAGAAGAATATATATATATATATATATATATATATATATATATATATATTATTCTTCAGAGATTAATATTTTGTTCAATTCATGTATATATATATATATATATATATATATATATAAATATATATATATATGAACTGAACAAAATAAAATATTAATCTCTGATTATATATATATATATATATATATATATATATATATATAAATTGAACAAAACATGAATTACTGAGAAAAATGTGCTCATGTATATATACGAAGGATATAAATTGTAATAACTATATGTACATATTTATTTATTTGTCATATATATATATATATATATATGAATTATGAATTGGAGAAAATATTGATCTCTGACTATAATGCACTCATATATATATATATATATATATATTATATATATATATATATATATATATATATATATATATATATATATATATATATATACGAAGGGAATAAACTGAAATTCACTATTTAGGCACACACGCGCGTGCGTGCATACATATATATATGTGTGTGTGTGTGTGTATCTATGTATGTATGCGTGTGTGCGTTCTTTATCTAAGTATGTCTTATTCATTAACCCGTGTTCACGTACTGTGGGCTGGGGCGGGGCTATGTAAAATTTAAATCCATGTTCATATATGCATATGTTCATTTTAATGTTCACATATAATTGGATATAATTCTTTAAAAAATTCTGTTTAAAAGTGTAAAGTTAAATGCATCTGCAGAAGAAATTTGGATAGGTGTGTATTTAAAGGAGTTTATAGAAATTTGTCTATATGCTTATGTATGCAATGCATCTCTGTAAGTATTTGCTTACACGAACATTTACTAAACTTGGTGTAGTTTGGTACGTATGCTTCTCTCTCTCTATATATATATATACTAGATATTATACGCAATTACCTTACCTATTCATATATGATATCGATATCCGCTTCTCCGCGGATAGTAGAGAACCTCATATGTAGGCCTTGCTTTTTATTAAGCTTTCAGAAACTGGAATTGTCACGGACTTTTCTTCTGACAAAGATTCCCCTAACAAAACATTATGCTCTGAGCTGAGGATGATAAAACGACCTATAATTTTTTTTTTCTGAAGTAGGGTAAAGCCATGAGGCATAATACATTTTTCAGTCTATTTCAAAACATCCTGTGTATGAAGACAAACTACATCCGGCAGCAAGGCCTTTGATCGGGGAGTTTTGAGAAGCGTGGTACCACCTTTTAACTGCTGTTATTCCCAGGTCCACCATGACTGGGAGTGGTAACAGCTGTAAAGGTCCCAGCTATTGGGCAAATAGTGACCCTCCCAAACTGGGGTCAAACACTATGAAAGTATAAAAATACAGTTTTATAATAAAAACAAATACAAGCAATACATTTTCATGGTAAAAAAAAGTTATCAGCAATACATTTTTTAAGAAAAAATATTACCAGCAACACATTTTTGTAAAGGAAATTAATGATCCCGAGAAAATTAAATATTGGCATTTAATGACCCATACGGAGTTGATATGCCGCTAAACAAAACAAACAGACAAACAAATATATTTCAAAAGACACAGACATAAAAATAAAGTTCACTAATTTTGGGAGTTTAACACCAGTCTAGCAATATTCAATATTTGATCTGATCTGACACACATAAAAGTAAAGCATTTCAGGAGTCGGATACTCTCTGCAGTTGCACAAGGAAACAACTATTTCTCCAGCCTCTTTAGTGTTTGATCGTATATGAGTTCAACTTGAGGTCTAGAGTTAACTTGAGTTCAAATAGACGTTCCAGGCAAAGAACCCCATTCAGATTACAGCCGTTCATCATGGCAGAAAATAACACAGCGTCTGCTTGGCGATGATGCAACATTTCTAGCTTGCTTTAGGATTTATTGAAAGCTTCAAGCCAGTTTTTTTTTCTTCCCCCATTGACCTGTGCGAGGTCAGAAGATAGATCAGCTGCAAGATATTTTGGAGGTGTACCCATAAGCTAATTTTTGCATATATATGTGTAAAGAAAAATATCCGCACTTTCCCCATAGTATACCTTCAGGTTTGTCACACTGTGCTTCTGCTCATGCGTGCTTATAGTTGGTAATATTTTGATCACTTGACCGAAATTTGAGCTTGATCACGACAGTTTTCTTGCTGCTCTTACGGTGTAAACATGGCCGATCCGTTAGCATTTGCCACTGACTTAGGTGACTTTTTCAAAATTCCCTGCTACACTTGTATTACAAGACCAATGTATTCCCTGTATATCTTCAATTTTTCAACAATTTTTTGAGCCTTCTTGAACTCACGTTTTCCACTGACCTGAGATGGAACAACTACATTGAATCAATAGCTACATCTACCGCAAGGAAAGTTGGTTCTCTGTGTCGCGCCAGAAGTTTTTTCTCGTCTAAATCCATCATTCACATCTACAAATCTACCATTTGTCCTTCCACTGAATACTGTTGCCATATACGGTCTGGTGCCCCCGCTGTTTATCGTGAGGTTCTCGACAAAATCCAAAGACGGATATGCAATGTGTTAGGTCCTGACCTGGCATCTCGTCTCCAGTCACTTTCTAACAGACGTGATGTGGCTTCCCTCTGTCTTTTCTATAAATATTTTCATGGCAACTGCTCTGACGAGCTATTTTCACTGGTGACCCAACTGCATGAGTTTAAGCGTGTGACTAGGTTGGCATCAAGTCCCACCGTTTTAATATCGAAACAGTTAAGTGTAACCGCCTCTTCCACTCCAACAGATTCTTCTCTCGCACTTCCCGTCTGTGGAACTCCCTTCCTCTTAATTGTTTCCCTGATAACTAAAATCTTCAAATATTCAAATGTAATGTCAATCGACATCTTCTGATACCTTGATCTTGATCTCCGTCATTATCTTTATCCTTTACTCAAACACCCCCACTTTTTTCTTACTTTCACTCTCTGTAAGCCTTTGCATGCTAGTGGCACTTCCACTTTGCCTAAGATGAAATATTTAAAACTTATAATTTGTCTCAAGTCAGCCAAAAATGAAGTCATGGAAATGATCAAAGAATTTAACATAGCTGAAGTTTTCCCAGGCAGGGCTGCTTTTTGAGTCTTATCTCAACTCTAGAAATTAGCACTCACCCTATTTTATTTTCTATGATGTTCACCCTGTACGAGGCCCGATGGCCACTCAAGGTAGAGCGTTACAAAGTAAGTAGCACAGCTTATGCGTGTACAGTGACCTAAAAAGTTTTAGCCAGGAGAAATAAACTAATCCAATTCCAAAATTTAATTACGTAATCCCAACTCAACATAAATAAAGATTATTTGGAACTAATATGGAGTAGATCCTCCATTTGCTAGTTTCAGTGCTTGTATTCGATTTTTCATGGATTTGATCAAGTTATCAACAATCATCTGAGCCATATTTTGCCACTCCTTTAGCAATGTTACTTTAAGGGTTGCCACTGACGTGATTTTGGTTGCACTCTCTTGAAGGCTTCGGTCAAGGTGCTCCCAGACGTGCTCTATTGGATTCATGTCAGGATTTTGGGCTACCCATGGCAGTGACTTGATTCCTTGCGATTCTTTGCTACTTTGCCCGTATAACATGGCGTTCCATATTCTTGAAAAAGGTAGACATTCTTGTCAATTTGATTGGTTTCAAATAGTGGGAGTAGTTCTTTCTCTAATATTTGACAGTATTTTGGATCATTCAACCGCTCGTCAACAAGAATCAGCTCAGATTTCACTCCAAACAAGATAGCGTCACACACCATTATTCCAATCCCTCCATGTTTCACGGTCGTCTACAGACATTCAGTGTTCCAAGTCTCTTTCTGATTTCTCCAAACATAAACCAATCACGAATTAGAACATTGGCAGAATGTACTTTCATCTGACCAAAATACAAACTGCCAAAATTCATAATTCTTGAATTCTCTCGCCCAGTCCATACGAAGGTACCTGTTAACTTCTGAAATCAAGGGCTTCTTTTTTGCAAGTATTCTTTGATAGCCTAGATCTTTCAGAGTCTTTCTTGTTGCATATGGCGACATTTCCATGCTGTTGGTGACATCTTTGACGCTCTGGCGACAGTTTCTGATAACTTCCCTATTCGGTGTCCTTTTCGTTCGCTCAGATTTAACTTGCCAAACTGATGCCATCCTATTATTTGTCCTTATTGAAATTCAGTAATTTCCTTACTTCCACGAACTTTCATTGCAAGATATAAGTCAACTATTGTTCATAGATGAGACTAGCTTGATACTAACACGGTATTGTCTGAAAAAAAAGAAGAGACGTTATTAAACAAGCCAAAATTAACCTTAGACTTGAATAAGTTAAGATTGTAGTGATCGAGGAAGCAACCTCTTGGGAGTCGGTTCAATAAGGCAGTGGTTCTCCCCAAGAGAATAACAAGGGAATGAGGGTGGTTCACTACAATAGGCGTGGCATGGTATAGTGAAGGTTTGGACCAGAGAAACTAAGGAGTATAATTCATCCGAACACTCAGCATGGAAATAGCGATAGAGCAGCGATAGGTTTTTGCGCCGTCTCGTCTGTGAGGAAAGTGGTTGCAGGATGGAAAATTATTCATCACCCACAAGAACACGGAGCTCTATCGGAAGTGGAAATATATGGCAGCAGTACTCCGTTTTCGGCCTGATCTGGCTCTTACAAAGGTAACGGATAGCAGGAATGAGTCAGGTACATGCTGGTACGGTCCTGGGAACTAACCATTTTTTCAGCAATATTATCGATAAATTGTAGTTACAAGGTTCACTTGAGGTATGGCCTTCTTCAGGAGATATACATTAGAATTTCGAACCGAAAACATTTATTTAATCCACTGTAGTAAATTGTTCTAGTTCCACGTGCCATGTCTTTTTTTTGTTTGTTTTTTGTTTTTTTGGCTCTCATTTTTAAGTTATTTCCCTTTATTAACTCAACTCACCAAGTTCGTCATTTTGTTTTCTGTTTTTTCATCTCAGCTGTGACCAAACTTTTGGGTGACTTTTGGATTACTTCAACCAATTACTTTTATCCACTGGGCTATGTGTATATGACAATAAAGATGAGGACAACAGTCTGAACAATATAAATAGTGTAAATAACAACTTTCCAAGTCTTTGTTCTCTTTGTTGTGGCCAGGGATTGAGCTCAACTCTTTAGGTCAAGTGACTTCTGGATCAATCAATCAACACTTTTATCATATGGGTCATATCGTGTATATGACAATAAAGATGAGGACAACAGTCTGAACAATATAAATAGTGTAAATAACAACTTTCCAAGTCTTTGTTCTCTTTGTTGTGGCCAGGGATTGAACTCAACTCTGGGTCAATTGACTTCTGGATCAATCAACCAACACTTATTATATGAGCCATATCGTGAATATGACAATAAAGATGAGGACAACAGTCTGAACAATGTAAATAGTGTAAATAGTTACAATACCCCATCTCAGAAACAAAGACATATCTTTATTTAAAAAAAATTAGTCATGAAATTTGAAAATATGAATTTTTGGTTTAGCATTTCCAAAGAAGATTAGCAATACAGTTTTCATTTAAAGGGATTTATGCAGAATTTGCTTTTTTTAGAGAGGCCAGTAATGACTGATTTAAATCCCTTCATGAAGACAAAAAGGCAAAGGATTATCCATTCCTTCTTAAAGATTAAGATCTTTAGCATCCAGTTTAAAATATCAAATGACAGTCTTGACTTAGACATGGAAGTCATGTACTTGTTGTCTCTAGCTTTTTTTAAATAATTCCTAAATTACACTTCTGCTAATTTTAGCGTACCCAGCTGAGAAATGATGATATACACCGATACATGATATAGTGTAAATAGTTACAATACCTCATCTCATAAATATAGACAGTTGTTAGCCAATGTTCATGTCGTGTATGGTTTAACTTTGAAGTAATGAAATTCATGATGGCCGAGATTTCAATACTTAAAAATTAGATATTTTTGTTGACATGTTAACAGGCCAGAACAGTTATATATGTAATATAAATTCTGTATATAATATTAATGGTGAAGAACTGAATAACAACATGAAAAAATTTAATGTAACTCATTTCGTCCTAAAATATGTTTTTATTGATGTAATAAATGTTGGAGGAATGAAGGAAATACTAAAAAACGTCGGTTATAGATATACATCGAAAGAAACGCTGTAATTGCATGGACGCTTAATCTTGAATTTAAATTTTATATTTCTGGCGTCCAGTGTGGCTGAAGGCATTCCGGCGACCTGGTTGAAAAACTAAGGGAGATAAATATGGTAGATAAACTCCTCGTTAGTTGTCAAATCCCTATACACTAACGCGCCTGTTAACAAATACTTGAATCTCTTAGAAAAATCATTTTAAACAATAGATAAAATTATAAAAACTGACTAACTAAAACTACGGCTCTCCACAATTTTCTGTGCTTTGAAGATCTTAATAAATGTTGTCTTTTGTTATTTCTTCTAAACCCTGTTCGGCCATCCATTTACTCAGGGTCACTAAGTATATCATGCGTTGCTGGTATATAGGAATAAATTATCGTTACCAACACTTGAGTTTGAACATAGATCGCCAGTAAGTAAACGCAGGCGATCCCATTATTGAATTAAGTGGATCACTTGACCTTAGAGGAAACGCATATATAGGAAGTCATATGACGTCTAAATGATCGCTATTTCTACTCTATTACTATACGGAGCGCTATTCTCTACACTATTCCCTATACTATTTCTCTTATTCGGATCACTATTCAGTGCTTACTATTCGAGCGAGTATTATCGAGCAAGTACTATTAGTGCGAGTGTTATTCGAAGGCGTCTGACACCAGTATTGTTCAACGGCGTTACTATAGTTGTATCTGCGATTACAAAGTCTCTACTACAACGAGCATTACGAAAGCGACAACGAGTATTTGTTGGCATCGCAAAAGTGGCAACGAGTATTCGTTGGCATCGCAAAAGTGGCAACAAGTATTCGTTGGCATCACAAATGTTGCATTCCTCTATGATACTTGCCTTCAATCAGCCCGGAGGGCATCAAATTTTCCAAGACATCTTTTCTCATTATATCTGCCCTAGAAATTTCAGCAGTCTCTTTCTGATGTTAAGTGTAAGTTATCTTTTTGTTTCCATTTTCTTTAAAACTTTATTTTTGCTCGGACCATGGTATTGTCAGTATCCTTCTGTAGAACCACATTTGCCATTGCTTCAAGTCTCTTCTTCGTGTTTGAGGTGA
Source organism: Acanthosepion pharaonis (assembly GCA_903632075.3). NCBI lineage: Eukaryota > Metazoa > Mollusca > Cephalopoda > Sepiida > Sepiidae > Acanthosepion > Acanthosepion pharaonis. The sequence continues at coordinate 2,129,994 of CAHIKZ030000657.1, forward strand.
TTGCCCAACATTCACTGCCATGTAGGAGGACAGATTACGGTAGTCAAATACTGCAGTACGGTGCATCATACGGGACATATTTTATAGCAAATAAATGGTTATTTTGTATCGTAAATAATTTATTCCTACATATTTAATAAAAGTTCAGTAAAAGAAGTTTTGGTATCGGAAACAATTTATTTATGTAACATGTACCATAATTTCTTTGTGCATAATTTATATATGAACTAGACAACGATGGGTCAACCTTGTGTTTACTGTTTACATTTAGTTTCATGAAGAGTTAGTGAAAGTAGAGATATTTTAAAATACATTTATTTGCAGTTATTGAAGTTGCTTTCAACATTAAAAAATTGTCTAAAGAAAGAGTTGAACAATAAGAGTTTGGAAAGTCAAAGATTCGGAGTGCTGGAAACCGATAGAAAAACATAAAATATTCTTGTCTGCGCGTAATTCGGCCGATTAGAATAATCAAACGATTTTCATTGATAGAATAAAATTCAGTAGAAGAAGAAAAACGTAGTTTCAACAACTGAACATTGATTTAATATAACGACAAAAATACAAGCAATTGGTTATTGATCGGAAAGTAGTGTCTTTTTGTTTGGGTTAATAAAATTCTGAAATAAAATATACATTCTCTTTGTGTATGTATGTGAGAAACAATGAAATGTTCTTATATGTGTGTTTGTGTGAAAAAGTCAAAACGTGTGTGCGTGGTTCTTAGTTAAAGAGGATACAAGAGATAGAATTTGTTTCTTATTGTTGACCGTGTTACCGTAATCTGAAGCGGTCTCTTTGAAGTTTTTTAGCGCTGTCGCTTTTAGCAGGAGGTCGTGAAGTTCACAAGCGGGAGTGGCGTGGACCATGATGACAGCTGCGCGTATCCTATTTGGGGCCGGATTTCGTGTGTTTCATACACTTTCTCATAAGAGAATCGGCTCCATCCCCCACTTCCTACAGAATAATAAATTTATATATATATATATATATATATATATATATATATATATATATATATATATATATATACACTGATGTAGGTATTATAAAATATAATTTTATGGTATGCTATATGTGGATAAAAGTGGTCAATGTCCGGGATAGAGCGTGTGTAAACATAAGAGTGGATACTGAGGACAAAACCGATTGGCAACGGAGTGTTTGATGCTTAAACACAATCTCCAAGCCTGAAAAGTGATTTTCCAATTCGTCTACGGAGACTGCACTCATAGAACAAGGCTTTAATTACTTATTTAATTAGCTGAATTGGTAAAGACATATTTTGACTATAGAAATTCGATAGTTGGAAAGATATAATTAAAAACAATGTTGATCCGACGATCGGGAAAGTGCCAATTATTTTCATACCTATCACAGTCAATATTTATCCCGTTTCATATCTGTCCTGATATATCTGTAATGCTGTCTGGCTCGTTACCTATCTCCAATAGGTGTTTAAATAACTTGGACCGATTTTAAAAGTGAATTAAAAGTGTTCCAATAACTTGGACCGATTTTAAATGCGAATTAAGTTTAAGCGTCTAATGATTGTTTTTGTTTTTCTTTACATTTGGACGATATTATTTTTTACGCATAATTGGCATGCCTTAAATAACATCATCCAATAGAGAAATAAAAAAAAAATCACCAATAACACTGATTTATTTATTGCTGACTTTGATCCGTCTTAATGAAACACCCTTACATATTATCGGTCTTAATGAGACACCCTTTATCCATCCCAGTCTCTTCATACCTCTGTATCCAACCTATTCTGTTAATATTCGTTTTTGTTTCATTTTTCCGATTTGTGTCTCTGCCCCTTCCAGTGTGTTTATATTTGTCTCGGTAACTCTATTAATATATATATATATATATATATATATATATATATATATATATATATATATATATATATTCATACTTGCGTTTATATCTATCTGGTTATCGATACGAGAACGTTAATCGTATGCATTTCTGTCAATACATAGTTCTCTACACATACATTCGGCTGTAATTTTCTTTACTTAGCTCACCGTTTAAATATCGATTGTTTGCAAAACATCATACGACCCACATTTTCTTGTAATCTTACTGCATTGTATTTATCCCCGTGTTGTGTATTAAAGAGGAAGACATCTGTTTATACAAAATTACCTTTTAGATGATAATATGTAAAACGAAGCCGTTCCTTTAGACACACTAAATATTAAGTTTTCTATTTATCCTATTTTCTTCTTTTGTCTTTTCTTTGCCTTCAGCAAACATTTAAGTTCATCATTTCTCGTCAAACTCCTGCCTAAGGCGACGTATTTTCATGATTATTATTATTACAGCAATTTTCTTTTCTTCTTATCGCTGCATTTAAATTTAATGCAGATCTTCCCTACATTTATTTTGTTAGGTACGTTCTTTGTACGTTTAAGATGCGATCAGTCACTAAATTATTATTATTATTATTATTATTATTGTTGTTGTTGTTGTTGCTACTGTTATTATTATCTTCATGTGGTTTTAGTATTCAATCGGATATATTGCATTACATCAAATCACACATCCTCAGATTGAGCGCACCTTTTTCAGAATATTTTCAGTGCAAAGCAACGCGGACTTCTGAAGTTTTATTCCGATTTTCTCAAGGTAAGACTTTAAGTTCGATGGTATATAACGCAAAGCTAACTGGGACAATAGTGCCCTGAACATCCCACATTCTGGCAATACAGTTATTATTATTATTAATAATATTATTATTATTATTTCCTTTGATTTTTTGTGTGTACTCATTAATTTCCGGGTCCCAACCAGAAACCTAAGGTCAGAAATGGCATCATGACATTTTTCACTGAGCAATTTTGAAAACAAAATCACACATAGTACTCGTGAGAACAATTTTTTTGTGTTTCTTTAAGTTATGAGCTGCCAGAAATCCCTTCATTGAGTCTATTATTAGTCTTCATGTGCCACATTTTTGAGATTTCGATTTCAGTGTCCTTGTGTTTTGATAGTTTTCTGAGATCATCAAAGGTGCATTGCAGTCTGCAGGGACTGCAATGTCAATAAGAAATCACATTATGTTCTTCTGTTCTTTGATCACAATGTCTGGGCGATTAGCTTTGATTGTCTTGTCTGTGTGTATTGTGTTGTGCCATAAAATTGTTATAGGTCCTATCTCCGTAACCGGGTCTGGGTGGTGTTCATACTAATTTCTTTCAGTTTCCTTTCCATAGAAGTTGCAGATTTTGCAGTGTAGATATTGGCCTACTCTGTCACGCCGAGTTTTATATTCAGTGGGTGCCAATTACGTGCAAGATGATCAATTATTTCTGGATATTTATCACTGAATCTGCATTTTGGACTAACACAATTTTTTAGTATGTGTGCTTCATAATATCTAGTTAACAAGCATTGGCCCTGTGCAGCAAGGATTATTATTATTATTATTATTATTATTATTATTATTTCTGTTCTATACAAATTTCCTTCCGGAAAATGTCTTCATGACATTTTCCACTGATCATTTTTGTAAAACACAAAATCCCAAAGATCACAGATATTTTACATCGATAAAGTTTTTGAGTACACTATTTTGAATTTCTTTAAGGCATGAACTAGAAGAAAGAACAAGTATGAGTCTATCGGAACCTTTTCTAATTAATCCGAGGGCTCCAACTACAACTGGAATTATTAATGTCTTCATCTAATATTATAACTTCCTATTGTAAGGTTATTGCTATAACGCACACTTATACTTGGTATAACGTAATTCGTTAAAGTATTCTCTATTCGTAATGCTTAGGCTATTGCCATAGCTCCTATATAGTTAGTATGACCACTGACTCCAATACCAAAGGTATTTACTTAATCCCCCCCACTGAGATGAGTTGTGACATAAGGTCGGGATTAGTGTCGGGTACCCTAAAATTCGCACCCGGACCACTGGTCAAAATTCCCCAAGCCTACGCAAAAGCGGGTTCGTCTACATTTTTTGACTGTTTTTTTCAGCCCAATCTTTATCCGATGACAGAGCCATGATTGAGTAAGCCTCTGCCCGAAGACAGATGTCTTGTCAGTCGCAAACCAAACAGCAATCTTCCTGACTCCAACTTGTCAGATTTTCTCAACCGAGTCACTATCCAAAGACAGAGCCCCGACTGAGTCATCCTCCGCCCTAAGATGCATGTCTTGTCACCCTCTGCATAAAGACAGAGGCCTTGTCTTGTAGCGAGCAATTGACAGTCTGAGATTTGGCTGTTATTACGTGAGGCGATTTTCATATTAGGCGATTCCGAGCCCGTAGGCTCTGGAAAATTTCCCCTTAGACCTCGCATACACGAGGAAGTGTTTCTCTACCTCCCCAGACGAGGCTATGCCTCTGCCCGAAAACAGAGAGTCCTGTAAGCTTTTCTCGAACCTAACTGCTATTTAGCTACTACTACCCTCATACACTCTTTATAGTATTGAACATGTTTATAGAGCAATTGGATGTCTACACTTTACTGCACAACATCTACCACATTTTGTAGATATCCACTTCAAGATATTTATCTTTTAATAGCTTTTGAAGATCTTTAAATATGCATTACAATCAGCAAGAACTGGCATATGAATAAGAAAGCACTTTTTTGTGGTCTTTGATGTTCTCGGTACAGATTAGCTTTGATTGTTCTGCCTGTGTGTATTGTAAACTCTTGTTACAGGTCTTATCTCTGTAAGCGGATCTACCAGTTTCTTGCAGTTTCCTTCCGTAAAAGTTGTATATATTCTACTGCAGATATTGACCCACTCTATCATGCTGAGTTTTATATTTTCTGGGTGCTAAATCCGTACAAATTAATACAAGATGGTCAATTGTTTCTGGATATTTATCACAGAATCTGCTAGTCAGGTTATCGCAATAATTACTGTTATTATTGTGTGTGGTATTATCATGCCAAAGATGAATCGTAAGTGTCTAATTACCAAGTCACCTCTGGGGTCTATGAGTAAAAAAGGAAATGTAGGAGGGAACGTTTCTCTTTGTCTGGTTGTTATATTTGGGTGTAACGTCGCAAAATAATCGTCATAAAGAACTTCTACGTATTGTTCTTTTGTCCCTTTCTGTCGAGTGTTTACTCTGTTGTGGGTTGGTTTTGATAGTTGAACATGCGCATCAGATTTGGGAACATCCCTAGTTTGATTTGCAGCAGGTTTCTAAAGAGGTTGGAGTTGGTTGGTTGACTTTTCGAAATCTGTACCAGCTCCAGTTTTTTTCACCGTGTAGGGCGTTTGATGGACGAAGGTTTTGTGAGTTTGTATTTGAGAGTGAATATTCATGATTGGTGTCCAGGGCGCAGTTGTTAATGCGCAAGATGAGAAATCCGTCAAGAATTGGCTGGATTTAAATATTCACGGGTACAAAAGTAAGATAATGGCAATGGTAATATTAGTCGTTTCCTTATAAGGAAACATTCGGTATTTATTTTGACCAAGCAGCCTGTATTGCTGTCGGTTGAAATTTATAAAATCTTTCCCTTAAATTTTTTTTTCAGGAAAATTGGTTTCGCAAGTCCAGCAGTTGTCTATTATTCATGGGGACTTCCTTTATAATCATTTATTTGAATTAATGTGGAACATCAACATAGCTGTTATCGGTGTTTCCAGAACTGATAGAGGTTTCCTTCCTAACCTTTTGTTGGAAGTAGTGTGGAACGTCAACATCTTGATTATGTCATTATTTTCTGTTCGTGTTATACGTTATATCGATTTTTAACTGTTTTATTTTATTGTGTTCTGTTATCTGGCATAGTTCTTTGTAATTCTGTAGTAGCAATCCACAATGTCCAAAGCAGTATGGCTTCCACCAAGATCCACAGGCTTCACTCCCTCAAAGCCATTGATCTTAGAAAGCGGTTGTATACCGCTGGTAGTTTAGATATTTCTAAACGGGTTTGCCACCATGCATGGCATCCATATGAAAGTCTTGATGTAAAGCTCAAATATATGCATCTTGAAAATCAAGTAATAAAAGTACACCAAACACATGCATCACAGCCAAATACGCAACGATATAGTTAGAGATGTTTATAAAAGCAGTGCATAAACTTATAGTTAAGGCTCAGTTAGTAATACCTGGGTAAGTTGGGTAACCACGCCTGCCCAAACGGTCTCCGATTGAGACCGTTCCCAAGTAAACCGAGTTAACTACCCCATCTTTCACCCGGCCATGATGATCTGCTTCTACTCCCGCCCATGAATAGAGATTCGCAGTGCATCATCCCCTAGATCAAGGATTCTCAACGTGGATCATATGCCCCCCCCCTGGAGATTATTTGAAATCATTCGCAGAACATCAGAAAGCACAAACAAATATATATATGTATATGTGTGTATATATATACATATATATATGTGTGTATGTGTGTGTGTGTGAAAAGTGTGTGTATATAAATATATATATATATATATATATACATATATATATATATATATATATAATTATTTATATATTAAAATGTTCTGATTTTTGACATGTATACATTCACGAGAAATTTTCGCTACACTTCCAATCTTTGAATTTCAACATAACCTTGAGATATTTTCAGGAGCCACAAGGCAAGTTTGAAAAATTGGGGTGGGAGAGCACAGAAAATTTAGAACCCACACAATATATATATGAAGTATTTTGTAATTAATAATTATTATTTAGAATAAAATATTAAATTTAATATTAAGTTAAATATTGAATTAATCTAAACCATTTTGTTAACATAAATATTTATTGTAATTTTTTTTATCTGATCTATGCAAAATGGACGTTTTTGGTTTTCAATTTCTTAAAAATTAAAACTCATAACTTAAAGTTTAAATTAAAGTAGGTTTTCATCAATTTTGAAAAGCTAAATGTCCTGAACAAAAAGTTCCAATGAAAAGACTCCAACCTGTTTACCTGCAAGGAAAAATTAACGCATTTAACGGGCAACTGAAGCTGTTCTGTCTGGACCTTGGGAGAAGGGGGTTTGCATTGTTTCCTTCCTTAGCAAATATATCCACCAAGCTGCTTGATGATGGCCAAACAGTATATGTTGATCATTTCAAGCAGTTGCATAATGATATGAAAACTCACTTGTATGATCTACTCCAAATGAAAGTGATGCACTTGTTTGTGAATCCCTTCATTGCTGATGCAAGTATTCAAGTTGGCATGAGGGACTATAAAGAACTCACATTGTATTGAAGGGGGCCACGATCAGAATAAGGTTGAGAAACGTTGCCCTAGATGACATACACAAATCGTTAAGGTCAGACAATTGACAAGGAAATCTGTCGTACTAAACAGGATATTTAATATAGGCCGTAATAATTTATTTGTAATTTATTATAGACTGCTCCACGCGGTCAGATGTGGCCTAATTTAACGTGATATATCAGAGTCTGTAGGCTGGACAAAAATTCCCCGAAGACCCCGTATAAAACGGGGTCAGGTAGCTGTTTCCAGAGACGACAATCTGCCCTTCGACATAGCCTCGTCTGGGGATCCTCTCTGCCCAGAAGCAGAGAGTTTGACCAACACAGCTGGAGACAAATCTTCAACTGCGGGATATCTACCAACCGCCCCACGCGGTCGGATGTGGCACAGAGCCGAATTTAATGTGAGGTAGCCGTGCCCGTAGGCTCGTCCAAAAATTCCCCGTACACCCCATATAAAACGGGGTCGAGTAGATTCTTCCCGAGGCGAGACGCTGCCCTTTGATGTAGCCTCGTCTGGGGATACTCTCTGATCGGAGGCAGAGAATTTGACCAGCACAGCCGGAGACGAATCTCCGACTGCAGGATATCTACCAACCACCCCACGCGGTCAGATGCGGCACAAGGCCGAATTTAATGTGAGATATACGAGCCCGTAGGCTCGGCTAAAAATTCCCCGTAGACCCCGTATAAAACGGGGTCGGGTAGCTGTTTCCCGAGACGAGACTCTGCCCTTCGACATAGCCTTGTCTGGGGATCCTCTCTGCTCGGAGACAGAGAGTTTGATCAGTACAACTGGAGACGAATCGCCAACTGCAGACCAACATACAGTATTTACTACAATGAAAGTCCTGCGAGAAATTTTTTAGTGAATGAATAATTTTTAAAAAATGCTGAATTTGTTTGGTCTCAGTGTTCACCTAATTTGACAGAACCAAACTTCTTTTGTGAGGTTACTTAAAAGAACGGGTTTACATAAACAAACCTCGAACAATTCAAGAACGTAAGGAGAACATTGGAGCCGAAATCCAATGTTTAGAACGTAACACCTTGCGTACAATGATACAAAATTCTATGGAATGAGCCAGTAATTGTGAACAGGTTTGTTTGTTTTGTTTTACGGCATAGCAACCTCAATGGTTATTTAATGACGACAAGATTTTTATTGCTGGTAATTTTTTTTTTCAAATGTACTGCTGGTAATTTTTTTTCTTTCAAAAGTCTATTTCTGGTAACATTTTTTCTCCAAAAATGTATCGCTCGTAATTTTTTTTTCAAAAAAGTATTGCCGGTAATAACTTTTTTCAAAAATGCATTGCTGGTAATAATTTTTTCTTCAAAAACTTATTGCTGGTAATAACTTTTTTGGCATTAAAACCTATTTTTACACTTTCATAGTGATTTTACCCAAATTTAGGGGTTAACTATTAGCCCATAGCTGGAACCCAAATAGGTGCTACCAGCCCGGGTCAGGGTGGACCTGGGAACACCAGCAATTAAGAGGTGATTCCACGCTCCTCAAAACTTCCTGATCACAGGCCTTGCTGTTGGATGTAGTTTATCGTCTTACCGAGGACGCGGATATAGTTTATCGTCAAACACAGAAAGGTAATTGTGAACAGGGAAATGGTGCTCATTTGGGGATGTTGTTTTTCACACATAATATTGAAAAAAATTCATTAATTTTATTTCCAAATAAAATTATAAAAAATTTAAAAAAAAAAAAAGCATATGCTTGTAAAAGTTATTTTTGTTTTATATCATTCAGTCTTTCAGTGGCCACCCTTTATTATTATTATTAGAAATGGTATTATTGAATTTTGCATGTTGATGGTTTCAAATACCGGGATTATTTTCTGTGAATCTCTATCAAGTCTCAAAATCCCGGACAGCAACCTGTTTTCGCAGGATATTTTAATCAATCTGAGGGCTCCAACTACAACTGAAATTATCGATGTCCTCATGTACTACATTTTTGAGATTTCCACATCAAAATCCTTGTGTCTTGATAGTTTTCTGAAGATCTTCAAAGATACATTACAATCTGTAGAAACTTTCATGTCAATAATTGTCATGGGTCCTTACCTATAACTACAGAATGAACTCTTCCTAACACTATGTATACTACGCCTCTTAAGAGAGAGGGACGAACCAAGCCGTGCTTCTCGGCTTGACGGTCGAACTCTCTGCCTCTGAGAAGAGAGAAACCTGGACGAGGCTCTGCCGAAGGGCAGAGTCTCGTTTGGGGAGGTTGACCAACCCGATGCCGTTCATACGGGTTCTACGGGCATTTTTGAGCAGAGCCTACGGGCTCGGGAAACCCACGTTAAACTTGGCCTTGTGCCATATGCAACCCTCGTGGGGGGGGGGCTAGATACCGAATCGAGTCGAGCCGATAGTAGTTCACTCCAAACCAGACTGACAGTCATACTAACACCTTCCACATCTTGTATTATTATTTCGTGTAATATACCTTCGTTATTTCTACTTTTGTGTTCGTGTTGTTCTTCCTTGGTCCTAACCATAACAATTATAAAGCAAATTCTCTTTTTGTCGTCTTTGATTACGATGTCTGGACGATTAGCTTTGATCTTTTGGTCCGTGTATATTGTAAAGTCCCATAAAATTTTTATAGGTTCTATGGCTGCAACCGAGTCTGAGTGATGTTCATACCAATTTTTTGCAGTTTAATTCCCGTAAATGTTGCATAATTTTCCGTGCAGATATTGGGCCCTCATTATTATTATTATTATTATTATTATTATTATTATTTACTTTGATTTCTAGTGTATACTCATTTCTTTCCGGGTGCCAACCAGAGACCTAAGATCAGAAATGGCTTCATGACATTTTTCACTGATCATTTTTGTAAAAAAAAAAAAAAAAGAAAAAAAGAACACACACATTTTATATTGATAAAGCTCTTCGCAATGTTTGAGCTGTACTTGTGAGTAGACTTTTTTCATGAATTACTCCTTTTATTGATGAATTACTTCTTCTTCATTAAAAATAAATTACCTAGGGAACAAAGTCAATATGAAAGACTATGAGAAAATTAATGTTTCTCTTCTTGATAAGCCTGACTTCTGTCAACAATTGGCAAACCTTATATAACAGGAGATATTTGGGAAAATTGTCGACAGTAAGTGATGATTGGGGATCTCAAATACAAGTTTCGATCCTTCACATTGCAATATGTAGAGGGAGTCGCTCTGGAAAATGCAACAAAATCAAACCTCCCTTCAGAACAGTGCAGTTTAGACAGCGAGAAAAGGAAAGCATCTCGCCTTGGAACTGGGCAGAGAGATCACCTGGAATACGCATCGAGCGATGTCAGAAGCAAGTGGTCAGTACCAGACGGCGGAAGATGTCATCCGAAGCCGTGAACTTTGACACAAAACTGTGCAGAGATCAATCTTCCTTTCAGTATTTGTCAAATCAATTACACCTACGAGTCAAGATAGAAAGTAACTGGCTCTACTGGGAATTTCATAAATTCTTTCTCGACTTATCTGTATTTGTTTACAAAACTAATTATATCTTTATTAACACACACACACACACACACACACACACACACATATATATATATATATATATATATATATATATATATATATATATATATTAGGATATTACATTGAAAAGAATGTTTTCGATGTAATATCCTAAAATAAATAATATTCTCTACGTCATATTGAGCCGTCGTTTAAATTAAATGTTACGAACGTTCGAATTGTACCCTATTCGTTCTCATCTTACCTATATATATTAATTAAATAATTATTAGATATTAAATATACATAATTCCGAACGCCGACAGTACGGCTCGGAGTTTCATGCACTATGCAATCATGCTGGATATTATGTATATTTATTAATATATATATATATATTAAGTATATTTATTAATACATATACATATATATATATATATATATATATATATTTATAAATATACATAATATCCGGCATGATTACATAGTGCATGAAAACTCTGAGCCGTACTGTCGGCATTAGGAATTATGTATATTTAATATTTATTAATTATATACTTAGTAGCTCTGTTATTTTCCAGTGAGCACTGTTTTATTTACACCAAAGGATATATATATATATATATATATATATATATATATATATATATATATATACTTTTAGTGTAAGTAAGGGAGTGTAACATACATATATATATATATATGTGTGTGTGTGTGTGTGTGCGTGCGTGTGTGTGTGTGAAGTCGCGCCGGAAGACGTCTGTGCGTGTGTGTGCATGTGTATTACCTCAATAGGGGTTGATGAGTTCGCCTATCGTTTTGTCCACACTCCTCCCAAGTGTTTTGGACGGGAGTAGATGTTTATCCGTTGCTTTCTTTTAAGGATTGGGTCACCAATTCCTTCTAAAAACTTTTCATTCTCTTTCACTCCAAGTAACCCTCTTGAGTCTTAGTGATATGGGCTCAGAGATACCCACATTAAAAAGGCCTTGTGCCACATTCGATCCCCGTGGGTGGATTGATAAATACCATCTATAAAAAGAATACCCGCTCGGCCCGGTGGCTAGGATCAAAGTGTAGTATGTGCGCTTTGTGAGCTGCCGGGTCGGTGTTCGTCGAACTCTCTGCTTGCAGAGAGGAACCCGGACGAAGCTCTGCCGAAGGGTAGGGTTTCGTTGGGGAGGTTGACGGAACTGGCCCGCCTCGGTGGGTTTGGATGGTTATTTATTTTTTTTGGCTGGGCCTACGGGCATCTATAAAAGAGATACCCACATTAAAAGGCCTTTGCTGCCGGGTGTTCTGTCATTCGATCCCCGGTGGGTGGATTGATAAATAAATCATCTATAAAAGAATACCCGCTCGGCCCGGTGGCTAGGATCAAAGTGTAGTATGTGCGCTTTGTGAGCTGCCGGGTCGGGTGTCTGTCGAACTCTCTGCTTGCAGAGAGGAACCCGGACGAAGCTCTGCCGAAGGGTAGGGTTTCGTTGGGGGAGGTTGACGGAACTGGCCCGCCTCGGTGGGTTTGGATGGTTATTTATTTTTGGCTGGGCCTACGGGCTCAGAGATACCCACATTAAAAAGGCCTTGTGCCACATTCGATCCCCGTGGGTGGATTGATAAATATCATCTATAAAAAGAATACCCGCTCGGCCCGGTGGCTAGGATCAAAGTGTAGTATGTGCGCTTTGTGAGCTGCCGGGTCGGGTGTCTGTCGAACTCTCTGCTTGCAGAGAGGAACCCGGACGAAGCTCTGCCGAAGGGTAGGGTTTCGTTGGGGGAGGTTGACGGAACTGGCCCGCCTCGGTGGGTTTGGATGGTTATTTATTTTTGGCTGGGCCTACGGGCTCAGAGATACCCACATTAAAAAGGCCTTGTGCCACATTCGATCCCCGTGGGTGGATTGATAAATATCATCTATAAAAAGAATACCCGCTCGGCCCGGTGGCTAGGATCAAAGTGTAGTATGTGCGCTTTGTGAGCTGCCGGGTCGGTGCCACATTCGTCGAATCATCTCTGCTTGCAAAGTGTAGTAGAGAGGAACCCGGACGAAGCTCTGCCGAAGGGTAGGGTTTCGTTGGGGAGGTTGACGGAACTGGCCCGCCTCGGTGGGTTTGGATGGTTATTTATTTTTGGCTGGGCCTACGGGCTCAGAGATACCCACATTAAAAAGGCCTTGTGCCACATTCGATCCCCGTGGGTGGATTGATAAATATCATCTATAAAAAGAATACCCGCTCGGCCCGGTGGCTAGGATCAAAGTGTAGTATGTGCGCTTTGTGAGCTGCCGGGTCGGTGTTCGTCGAACTCTCTGCTTGCAGAGAGGAACCCGGACGAAGCTCTGCCGAAGGGTAGGGTTTCGTTGGGGGGAGGTTGACGGAACTGGCCCGCCTCGGCGGGTTTGGATGGTTATTTATTTTTGGCTGGGCCTACGGGCTCAGAGATACCCACATTAAAAGGCCTTGGGCCACATTTGATCCCCGTGGGTGGATTGATAAATACCATCTATTAAAAAGAATGTTAAACATAAAAATGTCTTAATATATATATATATATATATATCACATCAATAGGAGTAGATAGTAGGTTCACCTATTGTCTTTGTTGCAGAAGGTCTAGGCAAAACAGAGTAAACGTTTGATGCTTTTCCATTATAGACTAATACTAATTCTGTTTAAAATGCGAGCTTGAATCCTTAATGTCAAAATAACGAGGTGATATCAATATGCCTGAGCGCTATTAATGTAACTTGTCAAAGGTTCGAGAGTAACCTCGGGCAATTTTATCGTTGTAAATTTTTCACAAAATCGGCATGCACACAGCCGACGAACGATATTAGCTCAATAAATCAGTGTAGAGGTAATTCTTTTTCGTTGTGGCTATTACGATTTTAGCTGCTGTTATACTGACGGCGATAATGAATGTCCCTCAGTATATACGATAGCTAGATGTAAGTCTAAAAGCGATAAAATGACTGCAGGTAAATAAAAAGGAGAAGGAAAATATTGAGATCGGCGATGTACGATTCTCGTTTTGCCATTGTAACTGGCATGGTGTCGGATTTTGCATAGAACCACCTAACGTGGTTAATAATGCTCGAGAATGTAATGCAAAAAAAAAAATGGAGGAAAGTATTTACATTGAAATTCTTGCTTACTGCGACATCGGATAGGAGGGGAAAAAAGAAATGGGTGAAATAAAAAATAAAAGCTACGTGAATCGGTAAAAAGGGAAAAATGAAAGACGAAAGACTGGTGAAAGAGTGAAAAACGGAAAAGCGTTGACGATTAGAGGGTGGGGAATTGCAGCAGAAGAAGGAGGAGCTTAGGAGATAGAGGGAACGTACTTCATTGCGATTGGTTGATTGATGAAGTGAAGTGAGCAGAACACATGGGCCTATTGAATGTCCTCATAACTGCGCTATTGTCACTACGCGCATGCGTGCACTCGATCGTTATTGGGTACTGAACGGGCGGTATTTATATAAGTACGATATAAATTTATAACTCACACCAAAAGACTGCGCGCAACTACTACTTGTTAAGGATATTGCTAATTAAGCGGGAATTTTAAACAGAATTTATAGATTTGGGCTCACGCCGATTATTATTATCATATATATATATATATATATATATATATATATATATATATATATATATATATATATAATATTGAAAGTCAACACCCAGCGGCGGCAGTCTGTTTCATATATAAGCGAAATCGTCAAGTCATGACTATTGTGTATAAGCATGAGACTTGTCAGCGTTGAATGTTGTCCACTTTTATATTTGCATATGCTCTATCCCTGATATTGAGCACTTCATAAGATATATAGTATATTTTAAAACTCTAATATATATATATATATATATATATATATATATATATATATATCGATATACGGATAATAATATAGATATATATATATTTATGTATATACAGAGAGAGAAACAAAAAGAGAGAGAGAGATATGGAGATAATAAGTGAAGCAATAAATTAGGTTACCTTATCAGATTCAACGACCAAAAGATGTTATATATATATATATATATATATATATATATATATATATATATATATAAAGAGAGAGAGAGAGAGGGGGTAAAAATCCGTGGGTAAGTAATCCAAGTAGATCTTAATAATAACAAATTTTAAAACGGATCCACAAAAGAGAGTTCAATATATTTATTATAGAGCATATAAACGAATTATATAAAAAGGAATTACATAAAAATCAAATTCTATTGCCCCATTCAGGTGACATGGCCATCTGAATGGGATAATAGAGTTTCATTTTTATGTAATTCACATGTGTGTGTGTGTGTGTTTAAAGTTGTTTAGGCACTATATCTCTGCGATGAGTATATAGTCCTTTTTTAGGTTTCTCAATGTTTCGCCGATGTACGCCATATATATATATATATATATATATATATATATATATATATATATATATATATAACATTCTGTGACTGTCCATCCGCCATATCCTCTCAAACAGCCATGTATTTATTCGGGTGCGTAGCTTAGTTCAACAAATTTTCCTTAATTTTTTTTTTAAGTTAGAAGTTTTATTATTTAATATACAAAATATTCCCACTATTTTAAAATCAATTTAATGATTAAAATAACAAATACTTATTTAATAAAAATGCAATTTTTTTTTTTTCATATCTCCTCTTTAAGTTTTTATATACAAGAATCCAGTTTCCAGTTCGCCTTTCGTTGGTGAGAACTATAAACAAATCACAAGGTCAAACGATTCAATAAGTTGGAATTTGGCTCCAGAAAGAAATATTTATGCATGGACAACTCTATCTCGCATGCCCAAGAGTAAGAAATCCTAATAATTTATTCTTCACTGTTAAAAGGAAAAAAATAAAGTTTCTTTTAAAATATTGTTTACCGTGTAGTCCTATAAAATTAAATTAAATTAAAGAAATTATTAAAACGCGAAGTAGATTTTTGTCAAAGTATTTTTCCAAACAAATCAGCTTATTCGAATTTCATCGATTGATTTACGAAATTGAACGAAAAGTAGAGTTTGTAAATCTTGAAAAAATGTTAGCGATAACTTCAATAATATTAAATATGGAGATGATTTCAATAAGCGTTAGCGTGTTGCAAAAAATAGTATATATATCCATATATATCGGGTTCGAATCTCACTACAGTTGGTTTATCAGGAAGTAGACTTGCTGATGTTATCGGTCTGGAGGGGGTCGATCCCAGGGTGCGGCACATTTGGAAAGTGCCTGAAAAAGAT
Source organism: Acanthosepion pharaonis (assembly GCA_903632075.3). NCBI lineage: Eukaryota > Metazoa > Mollusca > Cephalopoda > Sepiida > Sepiidae > Acanthosepion > Acanthosepion pharaonis. Next base: position 2,145,984 of record CAHIKZ030000657.1, read on the forward strand.
ACCACGGGTTGATCCAAGACTTGTGAGTAAAATTGGGTAGATGGAATCCTTGGAGGCCATCGATAGGTTTGCTAGCACGAAGTCACAAGTCATCGTGACCGAGGTTTTGAGTGAGCCGGCATAGTTCGGATTGTTGATCACGCTAGATAACACGCTCTCCCAGAAACTGTAACTAAGGTCTGCTCAACATATTTGCAGTATAAGCCACAAAGTTGGCGCTGTGGGTGTTCAGCAAACACAAATGTGCCTGAGCAAGCGTCTGCAATAGGGATTCGCTAGCCGCCCTAATAGACGGGTATCGCCGAATACGAGTAGCCAGCTATATATATATATATATATATATATATATATTTGCGTGTGTGTGTGTGTGCGCGCGCGCTCCTGTGTGTGCGTGTTTGTGTAAAGAACAAGACTTTTAAACAGGCTCTTACAGTATATCACATGAAGATGACACACATATTTTAAACAATTAGTGGATGTTTTCATCCGACAATATTTCTTATTATTATAAATTTTATATTTTATATTTACTTTTTAAAAATGGGATGTCTACTCTATCACGTGTACCGACTATAAAGTTTCTATAGGAGTGGGTTGTTGCTGCAGGTCTGCACAGGCCTGTTGTATTAAGCTGTCAGTCAGACACCATGCATCGTTGATATCTATGTCCACACTTTCTATATCGATAAACGTGTTATCTCAGATATTGATTACTCTTCTACAGTAAACATAGCAAATTGTAAACTATATATATATATATATATATATATATATATATATATATATATCGCGGCCTGACGATTGCTTCTAGCATGAAACAGCCTGTCGCCTCTTGGTGTCGACTTCAATGTTCACTTTTATATTTACATACGCTCTATCTCTGATATTGAGCACTTTACCCCATAAATATAGCATACCTTAAAACTATATATATATATATATAATGTCACACATTATGAAATTATTTTAAGACATTTTTATGTTTATACATTTTTTTATAGATACAAATATTTAAGTAAATGCTCCGTTTATAATAAACCTAGTACAAGAGGTTGCTGAAAATTCCAAGAAAAAACAACATTTACCGGCCTGAAAGTCCGAGAAATTTTCACAGTCGGAGGATGAATATTTTCTGTGAAAATTTCTCGGACATTCAGGCCGGTAAATGTTGTTTAATACTGTTTATTATAAACAGAGCATTTACTTAAATATTTGTATCTATAAAAAGAATGTATAAACATAAAATGTCTTATATATATATATATATATATATATATATATATATATATATATATAATTTAGTATTATTAGTTTATGTAGTATTTATTTTGTTGCACGTGTTTATATACTAGAGCAAGAATATACAAAAACGTTCACGAATATTCGTGAACGTTCCCAAATTTAAAAGCCTTGATAAAGCAGAAAGATTCGCGTCGGTTAAGAATAGATTTTCCTCTAGTCTTTTATTTACACACACATACACACACACACACACACACACACACACACATATATATATATATATATATATATATATATATATATATATATATATATATATGTATGCGTGTGTGTGTTTAATCATTTCACCCCAAATAAGCCAATAAAGCCACTAAGATGAAAGTGGTTTACTCAGAGAATACAAGAATAAGAATTAAGAAGATTCGAGACAACAAGTGACATTGCATTTAAATTTTTGAAGATAAAAGCTGACTGGGAAGCAAGAAGCCGGAAGAGATTTCCACAAGAGAGAAGTACGATAGAAGAAACTGTCATCATAGAACTTACGTTACGTTACGTTACCGCTGTGGGAAAATGACTGACGCCGAGATGACAGGTCAGGACCAATAACATAATAAGCAAATAATTAAGAAAAACAAGTGGGAAGAGAAAATAGAGAAAACATCTAAAAGAGGAAAGTGGGAAGTTAAATAAGAAAGCTCAAGAAGAAGGAAAGAATGGCGACAAAAGAAAAGCAAACGGCCTCCTTTTCTTATTTCGTCTTTTATAGGAATAAAGTTTCTTTAAGAACATGACGTTCACCTCTTGTTAAAATGTAGAAATATTTTACGGTATCAATACATAGACGTTAATACAATTTGACGTATTTAACCAGAGGCGTAACAAATCGGAACATGAGAGGGTAGTCACCCTGGGATGTAGATGGCGAGGGTCACAAATCTTCGTCTGGCAAAAAAAGGTTCATCTATAGCTTAATTTAAGCATGAATACCAGTTCTATAAAGTGATATTTTTTTTCAAAAATGTAACCCTAAATAAATGTATAAGATGTATTTTTCTGTCTGTTTAATAAACCATGAACTCTATCACAAACCAATGGATTTCCAAGTGAGTTCAGAAGTGGATCCAGAACGCCGCGTTAGAGATATAACATTGAATTACTATAGCTGTTAAATTGAAAAATAACATTACTGGATGAATCGATTTTAATTAATTTCACTATTTCAGAAAGAAAATCAAGGATAGCAAATCAAACACGCGTACCCACTAAAAATAAGTTTTATCGAAATAAGACAAATTGATATTTAGGTAAAATAAATTTAGCGCGTTGTTCCTAATTTTCATCAATGACCTTTCATAATAATAAGTCTCAGCGGTTCAATAAGATTAAATTGGTAGCTCATCTTAAGAAACAGTCTACTTTATGTTGCAATCTGGGGCAAGGAATGGCTTGTTAACTTTCACGTTCCCAAAACGAAACTGCTCTTTCTTAATTGTCGAATAGAACCCTTTTTACTGGACGATATCTCTAATAATAATAATAATAATAATATGAAGAAGAAGAAGAAGAAGATGATGATGATGATGATGATGATGATGAAATAATCCATGCAATCATATATTATGCTTAAAGAAAATATTACCTCCAAGACAATAATAAGTGAGCTAGGCATAAAGTTTTCCATTTTTGACTCTATCTCTTGGAATTTTCAGCAACCTCTTGTACTAGGTTTAGTTAAGTTTAGCAAACGGCCGATTAGGGATAGAAAGACCCATACACCCTTCTTCCAAATTAAAAATCAGCTCCTTCTATTTCTTTAATATACATATATAGTTGATTGATAGATAGTTTCGAAGAAGGTGAGATAGATAGATTCGAAGAAACTGAGATAGATAGATAGATAGATAGATAGATAGATAGATAGATAGATAGATTCGAAGAAATTTAGATAGATAGATAGATAGATAGATAGATAGATAGATAGGTTCGAAGAAATTTAGATAGATAGATAGATAGATCCCTTTTATTTCTACTTTATTATCATTTCGACTTTTTCTTTCTTCTAATAACTTTGTTCTTTCATTTTTCATCACTCTTTTAATACCCCACACACGTTTACTTTACATTCCTCAGTTTTGTTCGCTATCCTTAACGTTTTTGTTTTTTCAGGACTAATCTTTTGATAGATTAATATTCCTTTCTGTTGTTTTCTTTTCTTTTCTTTTTCCGAATGGCTCGAAATTATATAAAAGCTTGGAGGCCCGCTGTTAAAGATTACGCCAGAATTTAAAATGCTAGTTCCAAATAAACAAATTAATTAAAAACAAACAATCTTGAGTATTTAGGAGACTCAATCGGATTGAAAAGGCACTGTGTTTGTTTACCTTATGCCGCACTCCGACACGTCACACACACAAACACACGCACACACACACACAGACGCATGCACATACGTACGCACCCATAGACATACATACGCCCATAAATACCAACATGCACATATACAAAGGCACACATAATTATGCACCTACATGTACACCCACTTCCACACACACGCAGACACACACATATACACACACATATATATATATATATATATATATATATATATATATATATATATATATATATATATATATATATATATATATTCTCACTGCTTCTACTCTATCTATTAATCAGCAAAAAAATCCTCTGTATCTGTCTATATTATAAATCTCCTGAGCCGACCAAGCATAGAAATGAATACAATATGGGGAACCAGTAATAAAGAGTGCCAGAGAAAAGCGATAATAATAACAAAAATTGCAATATGAGCCCTGGTAAAAAAAAACAAAAAAAACATGCATTTATAGCAGCAAAAATGGTTGCTGATGACATTAGGTTTAATACCCAGAAATTCATTCACAGATGTCCTCAAGGACACGTGGCACATGGCACAGTGGATAAAGGTGTTAGTTAGATCCAGTAACAGGACTCACAAAAAGTGTGACTTCAATACCCTCTTAAGGCAGTGGAGAACTTGGAGAGGGGAATTAACAGGAGATAACTGATAACTGACACCCATTAAACATGGCACGTGGAACTAGAACAGTCTACTCTAGTGAGCGAAATAAAAGGTTCAGTTCGACATTCCAACCACCTGAAGAAGGCCAGAGCATACAACGGCCGAAACGTTGTAATAAGTATGTCGACAAGGATGAGGACAATAGTCTGAATAATGAAAATAGTATACAAAAATCCCTCTCTCTCTCCCCTCTAGCTCTTTCGATATATATATATATATATATATATATATATATATATATATATAGAGGAGAGAGAGAGAGAGAGAGAGAGAGAGAGAGAGAGAGATAGATCTGTCTCTATCTCTCTTTTCGGCTATTGCTTCACTTCATTCTAAATACAAACATACATATCTGACGGTAGTCATTGTGACATAGTTACGACATTATATTTAAGTATGTTTGGCAAGTACGGTTGTTGTTCCGTAAATGACCGTATCGTTATGTCACTGCGATAGTCTCCACGTCCGTCTTCAGGTCGCACTGTCTCGAGCTCTCACTGAAAATCAAATCAACCATCTTTTCATCAGAAGAATTTTTTTCGTGTAGTGTTATATATCACAACGCATATGGTCTGTATTGACTACTTTTATTATCCCTAGTAGGGAAATTTTGTCAACTACTTCTCAGTGACGGAGAAGGTGAAGTGAAGGAGAGAACTCCCCAATCCGAATGTTTGTAAGCCCATGTTCCTCTAAGGTGAAAATTCTCACTGGAAAATTTGGGAGGGAGAAAGTAATTTTTAAATCTCAAATTTTCTTTGAAATCTCACCTTCTTTAATAGGTGCTAATTCGACAATTTACGGGCTAATGAAAAAGCACCGTCACTTCTTTTCTTTTTCTTTTTTACGGGATTTGTGAGTGTCAACTGGTCCTATCTAATATATCGTATTTCAGCAATGCGATATATTTTCCCGTAATTTGTATGACCGTTTTTCTTTTGTTATATCTTTTTCTCCTTAATCCTTATATTATCCGACTCTATTTTGCACACACGATGTTACATCAGGTCAGCTATGAAACGTAATGATAATGATAATAGGTTACATCCGAAATCGGCCGTTACTGTTGTATCTGTTGTATGTTATCTATAAATGAGATAGGTGCCGAGCTAGATAGATGGCTAGCTAGCTAGCTAGATAGATAGATAGATAGATAGATAGATAGATAGATAGATAGATAGATAGATAGATAGATAGATAGATAATCTCACGGTCACGTCACGTTGAAACACCGGTTCCCGTGCGATCTTCGGTTAAGCAACGTCGAGCCTGGTCCGTTCCTAGATGGGTAACCATTTGGGAATACCAGGTGATGTAAGCTTGGATGTACGGTTGGTGTAATGGATAATAGCTCGGAATTTTTAATCGGAAAACCGTGTTCCAATTCCAGTTGGGTTCGTTGTATATACTTACGTGCAAACGCCTTTGGGAGTTCATGAATTCACCTAATCTCCCCCCAGTTATGGATTAATTAGTAATAATTATCTCTAAATACTTATTACAATCTAAAATATGTTCTGGCTTTAAATAAACTGCAAAGGGTGGATAAGCCGTAGGAAACGAACCAGTCTATCAATCAAATCATCCTTGCCAAATTATCGATTGTGTATTCAATCCCTGGCCTCGGCGAAGAGAACAAAAACTTGCAGAGTTATCAAATACGTGGAGTTAGAATAATCTACCTCCGTGGAGTTAGAACAATCTACCCCCGTGGAGTTAGAACAATCTACCCCGGTGGAGTTAGAATAATCTACCCCCCTTGGACTAAATAAAGGGTTCGGTTCGAAATTCTATCAAATATCTCCTGAACCGAAAACGTTGTGAATGTAACAACAGTCCGAACAATGTTCCATATTTGACGGCATATAAGGCGCACTTTTTTTACTAAATATATCTTTTAAAATTGCTTTGCGTCTTATATGCCTTATGTAAGTTTAAAATTCACGATAGTTGGCAGAAATTAGATGACGCATTATTTAACGACGATGGCAGTAGTTTTGAAATTGAGTATCCGAGTTTTGATAACAAAGACGACGCTAGGCCTGTTACTGGTAACATGTAACCCAGTACAACCTACTACGTGGACAAGTGATTGGCATCTAAACCAGCTCTCTCACTAGCATTTTAGCTGGTGATGAAGTTAGCATGTCATCCAGCAAGACAAGAAGCAAGGCTAGACAAAAGGCGGATACGCTTCTGAGGAACCAGGATAAGCATTAAAATTACCGCATTTGACGGCATATAAGATGCATTTGTTTTTACTAAAAAGATCTTTTAAAATTCCCCTGCATCTTATATGCCATGTATAGGTTTAAAGTTCGCGATAAGCATGAAGGAGCACTGGAACACGTGAATGGCAATGCCTGATCATTACTTTACACTTACAGGAATAATAAAAAGACCCAGCATTGCACAAATCTGCGAATGGGTAAAGCAAGCTTGGGATAAGAAATTGTTGTGAAATCTTTTAAAAAGTGTGGCATTAGCAATGCTCTCGATCGAACGGAAGATGACGCATTATTTAACGACGACGATAGTAGTATTGAAAATGAATATCAGAGTTTTGATAACGAAGACGACGAATTTTATGGATTTGAAGATGAATAAAATTTTAATGTTAACTGTACTGTTTTGCTCAATTGTAATAATTGCTTGATTTTTATTGTTTTCTTACCTTTGGATATAATAAATATTTTATAGGCCCGTGTTCTATTTTTCCTATTTTTCGTTTAATTGCAATCATGGCTTGTTTAATCAAAAAATACTTCATAAATATATAATTTTACTAAATTTACTAATTACAATTTTTTTCTTGATTTGCCCTGCTGTGCGTCTTATACACCCGTGCGTCTTATATGCCATCACTGTAAATATTTTTTTTTATTAATGTTATGTTTCAGGCTGCAATTATTTTTTTTTATGTTTCAGAACACAATTAAAGAGTTCCTAGGAGTTACCTCTAGAATTGGATGAGAATGATTAATCTACAAGCACAATTGGGTGAGAATGGCGACTCCAAATGCACAATGTTTGTCTTGGTTAATCGAAGCAAAATCGGATATTCAAACACGAAGAAATTCCACAGCTAAATATGGAATACAAGCTCCTGTGCATCAGTCGATTTTCGACTGGCATAAGCAATTTGCGGAAACAGGGGACGGTGGTACGTAAACCGAGGACTGAAAAGCCAAGAACATCTGAAGATCTTGAGCGTATCCATCAATCATTTCAACTTCCCTATCTAAGTCCATCAGCATTTCTTTCGTACAGCTGCAACTACCAAGATCAACAATTCATAAAGTGCTCCATAAATATCTGAGGCTTTATGCATATAAAATCCAGTTATTGCAATCGACAAAGTAAATAATAAACCAAAAGGATATGCTGTTACAATCTTGCAAAAAAAAAAATGATTTCATTAACTGCATTTGCTTTACGGATGAGACAACCTTGCATGTGTTTGGAAAAGTTAACAAGCAAAATGCAATAATTTAGGGATCGGAAAACCACCCACCTTACTAGGGAAATCGAACGTGACAGCCAGAAGGTTAATGCGCGGTGTGAGAGTCTGCACAACAAAGTTATTGGTTCGTATTTCTCTTTAGAAAAAACAATAACAGTTAATACTTAACTTGCTGCCCTGAAAGAATACATTATGCCTCAACTAGAGGTGCTCCATCCAAATGTCACCTTTCAGCAAAGGATTTTTTAATGAAAAGTTTCCAGATCGCTCGATAGAAAGAGATGGTTCTATCTCTTCGTTCCCCAGATATAACATCCATGAACTTTTACTTATGGGCCTTGTTGACCATGTTTGCCGTAGTCTCTGAATATGAAATCCAGTGAAGTCCGTATTCTGTTCAATATCAGAGGTCGGCAGTGAAGATTCAGAGAAAGTAGCGGCTGTTAAGTAATTCTTTAAGTCTTCAATATCAGGTTGGCAATGAAGATATTTTGGGAGAAAAAACAAAATGGCTGCCTTTATACACGTCGCATTGAATATATTGAGCTTTCTGATTGGTTAAACCTTCTATTGGTGCACTATAAAATGGGTCAGCTCATTTTGACTGGCTCACTAGTAAACACATACCTATTAAAAAGATACCGCAACAGGCCTATTAAAAAGATACCGCACTAAATTAAATGAATAAACTGCCTACATTGCGACTATTAATGAAAATATGTTAAGTCTGACATGGAAAAAATTTGAATATCGCTCAGATGCCCTTCGTGAAACGAACGGGGCCCATATAGAAATTTACTAGCAGCATGGCCCGGCGTTGTCCGTGCTTGATTAAAAAATCGTACGACTCATACAGCAATCTTTATCACTTGACTTAAAATATTTTTGTCCTTCCTTGCCGTTAGAGGAGTGCCCTTTGCCGTGCTGATGTTGCTACATGCCTTACTTCTTGCCTATCTCATACTGCGAATTTTTTCTAAGCTCTATACTAAACATTAAATCTGTTACGAAAAAAGAACTAAACAAAATGAACACAAAATGATCAACTTTAAAAAAAGGACTCGTAACTGAAAAAACCGAATGAAAAAAGAATGTTAACAACAAATACTTTTTCACACGCAACCCAGTTCTGCGGAATCAGAATCAACGTTGAGTTTAAGCAAGTGAATGAGCCAATTGGAGTAAAGTGCCATGCAGATTTAAATTTTTCCCACTTGTGACGAATGCAGCTATCGATTTTTTTTTGCATGCTAGCATGCTAGTTAACATTCATGTCAGTCAGCTGTTGGCTCTCACGCTGGCCAATAGAATCTTCCTGCCTATTCGTGGCAGTCAGCTATATGTTCTCACTCTGGCCAGTAGAAAATGGCAGCAAACTACATGAAAACTGCCGTAGAAGTATGAAAAAATCGATTATTTCCACTATCGATGGGAGTTGGAAATTGCAAAGTCGGTCGTGGCCTTCCCGGTAACTTGGAGCATGTGCATGTAAATTTTGGTGCAAATCCGTCGAAAATTACGGCCGTGCATTCGTTACACACGCACACACACATCCTGCCTTTTATAGATAGAGATAAAATATTTGTATATAAACTTCACTATTTGCTTCATATTATGTAAAAATTTCAACAGTTTCCGTTGTAATTTTAATAATTTTTTATTTGTCTAATGACTTTGTGGACACCCAGTATATTCCATTTTAAATACATTGTTGGTGAACACAAACTCATATAATACATAGATAACCCTGTGTTGATGGCAAGCACAGAAAGAAAACTACAGAAACTCTTAGAGAAGAAAAGACTATCAGTTGTCAGAAGACACAATGTACAATCACAGATATTGGGAGCTTAAAATCTTTAAATGTTCTTTTAGAAAAAGACTCATTTCTACTGCAGCTACAAGTCTAAAATTATGATAAACAGGATAGATAATTAGGTTATTATTCATAAGAGACTTCAAGTAACATAACTTTAGCTCTACAGAAGGATACTGAGAATACCATGGATCGAACATGTGAGAACGACGAAGTTTTGAGGAAACTCGAAACAAAAAACATTTGTACTTAACATCAGAAAGACACAGTTGAAATTTTTAGTGAAAATAATGCGGAAAGAGGGCTTGGAAAATTCGATACTCTCAGAACAGAGTGAAGGCAAGAGGAACAGAGAAAAACGTTTAACCTACCTAGCAAGCTTGAGTATATAGATGGCGGAACAAGGTTTAGGAGAAATAACAAAAAGACAAAATTTATTAAAAGCTACAAAGGACAGGGAATTATGGAAAACCATGATCGCCTACGTCCCGAGGGGACACAGCACATAAAGAAAAAAAAGACCTATTAATATTACTCAGAAGCTAAGGTCGTAATATACACGAGCTATATGAAATAAAATTAGAGTTTTCACCAAAAAAAAACCGTCAGGGGTCGTACTATACATGAAGTAGACTTATACACGAGTATATACAGTGCACAAAAGTAAAAAAGAGAGTAACGCTAGTATGTGGAATGTTATGAAGTCCCGATCTTTCCTTTTTTTTTATACTTTTAACGCCACTTCAAGTTCTGCATTTGTAAAATTTTAATGTCAAGAGGGAGTTCAACGATTTGTTCAACCCCAGTATCTAAAATGACAGGTACATTTCCCAACAGATTTTTAAAGTGGCTTTGTCAGTTATTCAGCCTTTCAGCTTGACTTTTCAGCTTTTAACCTGGACTTATTTGATTTCCTTCCACCGAACTCGTTGACAGCTTCCCAAGCAAGAACAGATTGTTGGCCTTAGCAGAGTTAATGAGCCGAATTTTCCTGTGTGCATTCAACTTGTTGATCTTCATAAGAGTACTTGAAGTTGAAGTCTTAGATAGATTTAAGGGATAGATTTGAATTTCTTATGTCAGCTTTTTCTTTCCCTTTGGGGTTCAAGGAATGTGTTGCTGCTGTTTGGGGTTTAAAAGTATGACATCTGCTGCAGTCTTTTCATGAAAACAAAATTATTTTAGGTTGTATTAAGAGATGTTTCCTCGACATCTGCTTGTAGTGTTTCAAACTTATTCTTAACAGCAAAAGTGTAGTGGTTCTTCAGATTATTGCTTGTTGTTAAGAGATATGAGCAATATGGTGGGAAGGCAAACTGCGTTTTCTTATTGGCTCTAAATCTAAGTCGGGCGATGAAAGAGACACTCCCATAATCTCAACACACGCCTTTCCTTCAAATGTTTTCAAGGCCTGACAATACATTGAATTTTTTATTTGTCCGGATGTGATCCAGTTGGTTCTTTGTGTCATTGGCGTGGGTGAATTTCCATTGCTTAGAACTCTCCTTTGAAATTTGGTGTTTGAGGCTTACAAGATTATTTTCCTGTAATAAGTCTTCGAGAAAGGTTCCATTTCTGTTGGAGGACACATGATATGCATATTTATTTACGTCACAGAGACCAATCTGAGAATTCATATACGCACCAATAATCAGCAAGTTTGGTCTGGAACTCGTCTGACAATAGAATAGACACTGGGCCATTTCTTCGTCGCTAGAATTGTTGGTCAATAAAAATGATGGTCGTTATAGGGTTACCATTGAAGCTAGTTATGATAACTCTGGGTTCAATTTATTCGCTGTTCACGAGCGTTTTATAGTCTAGTGGACTGAGTAACATGACAAAACTGGCATTTGTGATACCTATGGAATTTTTCCAAGAGGCTGAGATGAATATGAAGCCTTTCCCAACACCGTGGTGTTTGAGTTTGACATCAGGATGAAAATAGCTGTGTTCCTGAATACAGATGACATTAAAATTCAGTTCAGTGGCAGATGAGACAAGTTCAAGCAGCTGATTTATGTTCGTAAGTATGCGAACATTAAAGTTAAGTTTAATATGTTGCAAAGGTGATGGGTTTAGGAAAATTATGCCACATTGATCTTTCAAGTGAGGACATGTTTGCTATGAAAATCTACAATCAAAATACTGGCCTTTCCCTGGTTTCCCTGGCCAAATTACATGTTGTGAGATCGGGCCTTGTTGGATGTCAGCAAAGATTTAGGCATTTAATATGTTATTTCCTGGTATATAAGAACCCATCTACTTATTCTGTCTATATTTCTGAGATGAGGTATTGTGTACACTATTTACATTATTCGGGCTATTGTCCTCATCTTTGTCGCCAGATTTATTACAACGTTTCGGCCGTTGTACGCTCCGGCCTTCTTCAGGTGGTTGTAATGTCGAACTGAACCCTTTATTTCGCTCGCTGGGGTAGACTGTTCTAGTTCCACGTGCCATGTCTAATGGATGTCAGTTATCAGTTATCTCCTGTATCTATTCCCCTCTCCAAGTTCTCCATCGGCTTAACCGCACTGACATAACGATACAGTCATTTACGGAACAACAACCGTACATGCCAAACATACTTAAATATAATTTCGTAACTCTGTCACAATGACTACTAGTTTCCTTCCTTATCTCTGTCAGATATGTATTTTTATATTTAGAATGAAAAGAGAGAGATGTAGACAGAGACATATATATATATATATATATATATATATCGAAAGTTCTAGAGGAGAGAGAGAGAGAGGGATTTTTCTACACTATTTATATTATTCAGACTATTGTCTTCATCTTTGTCGCCATATTTATTACAACGTTTCGGCCGTTGTACACTCCGTCCTTCTTCAGGTGGTTGAAATGTCGAGCTGAACCCTTGATTTCGCTCACTGGGGTAGACTGTTCTAGTTCCACGTGTCATGTCAGTTATCAGTTATTTCCTTTTAATTCCCCTCTCCAAGTTCTCCACTGCCTTAACCGGGTATTGAAATCACACTCTTTGGGCCCTGTCACTGGATCTAACTAACGCCTTTATCCACTGTGCCATGTTTTCCTCAAGGATAAAATTTACTTGCGTCCTATATCCCAAAGGTATTCCAACGGGCGAAGGAAAAACTGCCGTTTTTTCAGGTGTGCCTGTGGGTGAGGAATTCATAGGTAAAAATAAGAAATGTTATATTAAGTCACTGAAGATCTATGGTATCAGTAATATAATTGATGATACCGAGAATTACATATTTTGCTGTGTCCTTAAAGAGGTTACAAACAGACAAAGGTGGTACTCGAGTGAAGGAACAGCAACCCACGCGTAGATGAAAGAAGAGAGGTTTATCGTAAAAGAGAATACACGACTGAAAGACAGGTAATCGAGTGGCTGGCTAGTTATTCCCGAAGCAAGCCCCCAGGTATATCCTATGCTCACTATATATAGCTACTGATAGAGTCAGTCCGCATATGCGACAGGGAGTGTAGGACATTCCATTACAACATATCTCTAATCATTTCGCCTCAAACAAGGCGATAAAGTCACTAAGACAGAGAAAGAGAATCAGAAGACTTTAGTGAGAAGAAAGGTAAATGAAAGAACAGGTTTTAGGAAGATAGAAGATGGCGATTGACCTTGCATTTAGATTTTCTGCTAAATGCTGTACAACTATATTTCTGTTGCTTCAAGTCTCTTTTCCATCTCTTAGGAGATTGTGCAGAATTCTCTGTCATATAGGAGGACTGATATTTCGTAATAGTCCAGTACTCTTTTCTTTGTTTCTATTAAAGTTTTTCCTAATTTTAAATGCTCTGATTAGCTTTTAGGATTCATCTTTGGCTATCCCAATGCGCCTTCGGATTTCAGTGTCACATTTTCTTTCCTCTCTTTAAACACTTCCCAGATATCTTACTGTTTCTCATTACTTTGCTTAGCTTTTGGAAGGCATATTTCCCTATTCCAATGTGCCTTCGGATTTCAGTGTCACACTTTATTTCTTCTGTTAAAACACTTCCCAGATATCTTACTGTTTCTCAGTACTTTGCTTAGCTTTTGGAAGGCATCTTTCGCTATCCCAATGCGCCTTCGGATTTCAGTGTCACACTTTATTTCTTCTGTTAAAACACTTCCCAGATATCTTAGTGTTTCTTATTACTTTGCTTAGCTTTTGGAAGGCATCTTTCGCTATTCTAATGCGCCTTCAGATTTCAGTGTCACACTTTATTTCTTCTGTTAAAACACTTTCCAGATATCTTACTGTTTCTCAGTACTTTGCTTAGCTTTTGGAAGGCATCTTTCCCTATCCTAATGCGCCTTCGGATTTCAGTGTCACACTTTCTGTAGCACGCTTAAATTCAGGGAAGCAAAAAATTGGAAGGGAGTTCCACAGGCGAGAAGAACGAGAAAAGAAGCTATTAGAATAAAATTCACGGTTGCGTCTAGCTAGTTCAACAGTAAGAGTGTGAGATCTAGTTGCCAATCTAACTGTTCTTTATGTGCCATCTCCCCACCCCCAGGACGTAGGCAATCATGGCTTTCCTCAATTTCCTGTCTTTTATAGCTCTTAATAATTTTTTTTTTGTTATTTCTCCTAAACTCTGTCTCGCCATCCATTTACTCAAGTTGTGCGTTGTTTTCCTCTGTCCCTCTTGCATTCAATCCGTCCCGTGAGTATCAGATTTTTCAAGTCCTCTTTCCTCGTTATATACCCTAGAAATTTCATCTGTCTCTTCCTGGTATTATGTAGAGTTTCCTTTTTGTTTCCATTTTCTCTAAAACCTCGTCGTTGCTCACATATTCAACTCATGGTATTCTCAGAATCATTTCTATCGCTTTAAGTTTCTTCTTCATCTTTGAAGAGACTGTCCAGCATTCACTGCCATATAAGGGGGGGGCATATATCATATAACAGTTCGTAAATCTTTTCTTTATTTCTAATTTATTTTATTTATTTTTTTTATGTTTCTTACTAGTCTGCTTAGTTTCTGGAAAGCATCTTCGGTTATACCAAAGCGCCTTCGGATTTCAGTGTCGCATTTTCTGATATTGCTATTTTTTTAGTTGTTTGATTTTGATATCTCAGTGTCATCTGCGTATCTTATAATGTTAAGATTACGTCCACCGATAATAGATCCTGATAGGGTCTCCGGTTAACTTTGTGTCATTTTAAAAAAAAAAAATAAGCCGAGCTAACTTGCGCGCCTAATAAGAAAGCTCAACGTGACAATCCGAGTTTGGACGGTGAATTAGAAGAGTGAGAAAAAGAGCCACGGTGGGTGAAAAAGACAGGAGAGAACGATTTATGTTCATACGACCATATGTGTCTTAAGTTGTCGTAGTATAATGTTAGAAACGTCGTCTGGCAGATAATTATTGGTGAGTAGTGATTGCAGTGTCGCATATTCTGTAGCAAGCTTAAATCCATGCAGTCAAGGCACCAACGAGGTAAACTCAACAGTGCAGTTGCCATGGAAATATTTGTAGAAAAAAAAAAACAGAGGAAAATCACGTGACGTTGGTGAGAAAGTCACTGATGTCGATATGCAGATGTGATAATATTGGAGCCAATGATGAAATATCTTATTCCTTTCCAAGCGATACTGAAGGCGATGAGGATTTTGTAGGTTTTGTACGAAACTAAATAATAGTGAACATTTTTTGGGTTTTATTTTTTTGTTTTTTTTTTCGTTATTTACGATATTTTCTTATTTTATAGAAACAAAATGGTGGATCTACTATGCCATCAAACACGGTAGCTTTCAAACCGTAATGGCAATTACATTTAGCCCGTTCAAGTATTTTTAAATTTACCATAACGTTCTGTATTTTTACTATGAATTATGTAGAAGTACTTTTCGCTTTCTCATTCTTTGTATAACATTTAATTTCTTTCTTCATGCTATTAATGTTGTTTTTTTTTTTTTTGGTGGTGGTGGTGGTGGGGGGTTGCTACACTTCTCTCTCTTTTTTCCTCTCAGTCACTTTAATGTTATTCACTCACTCTTTGCCTTTCTTTCTTCTTGCTCGTCCTATAATTATGAAGATATGTATCCGTTATTTTTCATTTACTTATTTCCTTTCTTTTTTTTCTTTCTTTCTTACTTTCTTTCTTTCTTTTTTGTTTCTCTCTCTCTCTCTCTCTCTCTCTCTCTCTCTACCTCTCTTAATCTGCCACCTTTGTTGCGTTTCACTCTTTCTTTTTCTCACGTTCGCATCTTTCACTTTTACATTCACTTTGTTCACTCTCCATCAACCCCTCTCACTCTTCTCTCTATCACTCTCTCTCTCTCGATATGTATATATCTTTTTCTCTCTTTCTTTCTTTCTCTTTCACTCTCTCTCTCCCCCTGTCTCTCTGTTTTTCTTTCTCTCTCTCTCTCTCTCTCTCTCTCTCTCTCTCTCTCTCTCTCTCTCTCTTCTTAATCATTCACACGCTCACTTTTCTCCAGCCCTATTTTTTACCCATCTCTTTTCACTGGAATATAAGGACGACCTGTAGCGATAATAATTGTCTACTCCGGGCGATTGTTTGTAAAAGCAAAAATGGAGAAAGTGAAGTGAATAAAAAAAAAATGAAAAAGGGCCAAAGAAAGAAAAACACTTATTTTTCGTTCTTTTCTTTATTCGTTCGTTTATTCAGTCGGTCGCTTTTTCAGCAAAACTATCGCCGAAGGGCCTCACACGCGTCATTTCTTTGCATAACCATCTTCTACCTCTTTTCGCATTTCCGTAGCTGTTTGCGACTAAAAAGAACACGAATTCCATCTTTCTTTGTGGATGAGGACAGAGGCAGTTACCCGCCACTTTGATAACCCGTGCCCTGGTCTTTACATACGGTCCGCTGGATGATTACACCTAGTCAAGACTCAATTAGCCAGATATTGCACAGATAACTACGTATAACTACTTCGCCCCCCGGCTCACGCTCGCTCTCGCGAGATATTATCTTTACTCCGAGATCTTACCCGAGCTTGTTGCAGTAGTAATGGAAATAAATCACATCGGTAATGTGAGTATTAAACAGAGTTAAAGCTTTTAACCGTAATATTGGCAGTAGCTGTGTGGGGAAAGGGGAGAGTATTTATGTTATTTTTTCCTTTCTTTATTTCCTTTTCGCTTTCTTTCCCTTCCTTCTTTATTTTGCCAAGTGTTATCTTTCTTGCTTTTCTTCCCTTTCTTTTCGAATTTTCTACAAATCAGTTTCTACTATTCTCCTTCTTTTTCACTTTTTCTACTTTAATATCGTTTATTCTTTTTTCTTATTTCTTTTGACATTTGTTTCTTGTACGTTTGCTTTTAGTTGCTTTTTAGTTGTGCTGTTAGTTGCAGCAATTTTGATGCATTATTTATCTTTCTTGCTATTACAATTACTTACCACTTATATTACCTATCTATCTATCTATCTATCTATCTATCTATCTATCTATCTATCTATCTATCTATCTATCCCAGTCTATTCGTTATCTATCTATCTATTTATCTATCTATCTATCTATCCCAGTCTATTCGTTATCTATCTATCTATTTATCTATCTATCTATTTATCTATCTATCTATCTATCTATTGCAGTTACTTCGTATCTATCTTTCTATCACTGTTCATATCTATCTCAGTCTGTTCATATCTATCTATCTATCTATCTATCTATCTATCTATCTATCTATCTATCTATCTATTTCCGTTTCTTCGAATCTATCTATCTATCAAAGATATCCATCGCACCCTTTATATGCAAGAAATAAAAGGAGCTGATTTTTAATTTTGGAGAAGTTCATAATTCATATCTATCCTATCTCTGTCTGTCTATACTACTGAGATGATGTATGATCAAGGACGCAGGGCACAGTGGATAAAGGCGTTAGTTCAGTTCGACATTCCAACCACCTGAAGAAGGCCGGAGCGTACAACGGCCGAAACGTTGTAATTAAGATGGCGACAATAGTCCGATAAAGTAAATAGTATCCTATCTCTCAATCTATCTCAGTCAGTCTATCATCCTATCACGGTTAATATTTAACTAGCTAGCTAATCTCAGACTGTTCATATCTATCTATCTATCTATTTCTCTCTCTCTCTCTCTCTCTCTATATATATATATATATATATATATATATACACACACACA
The DNA here is from genome assembly GCA_903632075.3 of Acanthosepion pharaonis. NCBI lineage: Eukaryota > Metazoa > Mollusca > Cephalopoda > Sepiida > Sepiidae > Acanthosepion > Acanthosepion pharaonis. The sequence goes on from CAHIKZ030000657.1 coordinate 2,163,690, forward strand.
CAGGGTGCCCATATATATATATATATATATATATATATATATATATATATATATATATATATATATACACATACACACAGGGTGCCCATAAAGTTCGTGTACACTTTAAAAATTTATAACTTTATTTGTATTTTCGGTAGAAATATTCTGTAAAAAATGTTATAAATTGTAATGTACCTAGTTTTAAATATAGCTAAAATAACTAATGTGATTTCAGGCATTACTGTGAATCATTTGGCAAATATTTTCCGGGAACTGCAAAATCGTATTACCCTTTTTATTGCTAATGATGGAGGACATGCGGAAACTTAAATAAAATTACAATAAAACCTTAAAAAATATAGATTTACTTTTCCTAATCCTTTTTACAAATTATTTCTATCGTAAATACAAATAAAATTATAAATTTTTAAAGTGCACACGAACTTTATGGACACCCTATATATATATATATATATATATATATATATATATATATATATATATATATATATATGTCAGTCTATATTTCTATCACAGTTTCTATCTATCTATCTATCTATCTATCTATCTACCTATTACAGTTCATATCTATCTTTTTATCATAGTTCATATCACAGTCTTTCTAAACTAACTTACTAACAGTTTCACTGTATGCCTGTACATGTCGTTTTGTCCAGCATATACGATCTATAGACGTGTGTGAGTGTGCACGTGTGTGCATGTTTGTCCAACATTGACAGTCTGTTGGCGGGTCGGTGTGGCTCTGCTTTCCCAACATAAAAGCTCTATAGATATATGTATATGTTTGTGTGTCTGTCCAACATATACGAACTATAGATACGTGTATATTTGCCTGTGTGTCTCTGTTTGCACAATGTGTATAGCCTGTAGATGCGTCTGTGTGTGTATCCGTTCAACATAGACTGTATAGCGATGTGTTTGTAAGTGTGGCTGTGTTTCTGTTTGTCAAGCATATATAGTCTCTAGGTGTGTCTGTTTGCCCAACATGTACGTTCTGTCGATGTGTGTGTATCTGTGTTATATACGGTGTATATAGGTGTCTCTGTCTTTGTGTATGTTTGCGTGTGTCTTGCGTGTTTTTTTGTCACCCGTGTGTCTTAACATTACTGCAAAATTTTAAAATCTGTTCTATACTTTCTGCAATATGTTTCCATTCCAGATTCTACAAACTGTTTTCCAATGCAAGTCCTAGAGGGCATATGAATTTGAAATTAGCTTCCCCATGGAAACACATGCAGACGTATCCGATCATGCGACCGAACGAATGGAACCTGTAGGTCTAAGAGAGAACCACCCTCTTCAGACCTAATAGACAGACGCTACAGAATCACAAAGACAAAACTGTAAGAAATAACATAAAATATACTACTTGAGGACTTTCAACAGCAGCAACAGCAAAAACGGATAGCACATGTAATCCGGAGATAAAATAATGAGACAATGAAGATGATGATATTCCACACTATTTCAAAGAAAAAAAATTAGAAATAAATCCCCGTCGATGATAGAAAATGCGATAACAGTTAGTGGACTTTAAGAACCTATTTTCTCGAAAATTTGTTTTAATAGGAAGATTTCGTACATTTCAACCGAGAGCGGCGCTAGCACTTAGATCATTGAATGCCAAATGTTTTCATATTAAGAAATAGTTAACATTATCGGTACCATTCCAGTTTCTATTTATTGCATGTCCTCGTCGTTCCTTTCATTTCTGATGTTTATTATCTTTATTCTTTCAAATTTAGTATTTTTCTTCTCCTAGGTTGGCTGCCATACAAGGTAAGAGAGCACAGTCTTCTTTGCTAACGGAAGATGGATTTATGCATATACACTCACCAGTCACAATGAATGGTTCTCTTCATTATCTATCTATCTATCTATCTATCTATCTATCTCTTTTCCTTATCTATCTATCTATCTTTCTATCTATCTATCTATCTATCTATCTATCTATCTATCTATCTATCAAATCCTTTTCATTATCTATCTATCTAATTCTTTTCATTATGTATGCATGTATGTATCTTAGTATATATATCTATCTAATCTAATTCTTTTCCTTATCTATCTATCTATCTATCTATCTATCTATCAAATCTTTTTCATTATCTATCTATCTATCTATCTATCTATCTATCTAACTATCTTCATTATCTATCTCTCTGTCACACCATCTATCTCTCTATCTAATTATGCCTATATCCTCACCAGTCACGATGAATGGTTCTCTTCATTTATATATCGATCTATCTATATATTTCGTCCTCTTCATATCTATCTATCTATCTATCTATCTATCTATCTATCTATCTCTATCTATCCTCTTCATATATATATATATATATATATATATATATATATATATATATTAAATATTCATAAATATATATATATATAATTATGTTCATTATTTATCTGTCACATTATGTATATATATATATATATATGTGTGTGTGTGTGTCTGTGTGTCTACTCTTTGATCTTTCTAAACCGTGCTTTCTACTTCGTACGTAGAATGTTACGCTTTTCTTTGTTATTTTGGAGATGAAAAAAAGAAAAAGAAAGAAGAAAATGAAAGCCCAAAGCAATAAAAATTCGAACATCAAAAAAAAATCGAAAGAAACCGATGAGGAACGAAGAATCACGAAGAAAAATCAAAATAGAAAATGAAAACGAAATCAAACATCAGCAAAAAAAAAAGAAAAAGCAAAAAAGAAAAAAATATTTAAGTTATGAATGAAACATTATAAATAATTTGCAATTCATAAAACGTTTCTAATTCTCATTATTGTCGAGTATAAAACACAGTGTTTGAAAAGAAGGTCCGTAACCTGCGGCTATCTTATTTTTACATTTCGATTTTATTCAATATTTTTGGACATTTATTTGGGTCAAATAACAAGAGAGTCTGCAGAATGCCGAACAAAACCCGTTTAACAGAAAACAAAACAGATGTCGTTATTTAAAATATAGTTGAATTTAAAATAGGATTTCTGAACCTCATTATATTTCAACAGGTAAAAAATGGCGTAGCGTTTTTATCTTCTCAATATGAAACAGAGTGTATGAAAAGGTAGATAAATAAACTTACTGCATTGGAAATTAAAAAAAAATTATTTGGAAAGTTTCTGATAGTTCAAGGAATTTAAAAAAAATGTTTTATATTCTCTTATTTCTTTCATTTTGAATTAAAAATATTTTTTTACGATTTAAATGAGAATAAACTGTTGATATTCTTAGCCAGTTAATCCATGTCTCTTCCGTTCATGACTGCCGTGACAAAAGATTCCTCGTGGTTGTTTGCCGTTTCTTATTACAGTAGACTGGTTGCCAACCGAAGCAATAGGCCCCAGTCTGTCCAACTATTCAACCCAAAGATTTAGCGAGAAATGATAGATTCATATTTTTGCGCGAAGATGGATGTAACGAACACGACCGGAATTTAAACTCCGCTTTTCGATTTCTCATTCCGAGCCGCTATCCATTACACTAGGCCACACTTCTCACATTGTTATATATATATATATATATATATATATATATATATAAATTATTTATATTAATAAATGAAAAATCTTTTACTTCTATAGAAATTGCTTTGTTTACTTTAGGTTACGAGAGTGAAAATTGTTTTATTATATATATATATATATATATATATATATATATATATATATATTTTTTCTTGCTTTCTTGCAAGTTTTTTAATATTTGGGTCTAAACTGTTGAAATAAGTTTTTGTCGACCGCTTTCGGTTATCGTCAACCATCGTCATGACGTATGTTTTGATTTGAAAAAAATGTTTTATTATTTTAGTTTTATAGATAATATTTTGGGTACTTAGATGATATTGTTGGATTAGTTCCTTATTAATAAGAAGGAGGTTGGTATTTATTATTTGGAGGATTAGTTATTAAATACGTTTAAGATGTTTCTGCCAGAATTAAATGCTATTTTGTTTATATTGGGCTTTTGGTTTTTAATTAGAATTACTTCAAGAATTTGTAGTCGTTTTTTGTTTTTTTTTGTTTTTGCAATTGTTTTTATAGAGGATTTTGGTGTTGTTAATTAAGATCTTAATTATTATTTACTTTTTCAATATTTCCAATATTTTTTGTGTCAGGGGTCGGGGGTTTCCGTTTAGTATTTATAAATAAAGCTTCTCATAACTGAGTACTTTCGACTAACAACACTAGCAGTCTAGCTGAAATCTTTTCAGCTGTATTGTCGAACTCTCTGCCTTCGGGCAGAGAGAAACCCGGACGAGGCTATGCCGAAGGGCAAAGTGTCGTTCGGGGAGGTAGACACACCCGAACCCATTTATGATTTTTTGTCCGAGCCTACGGGCTCGGGAACCCCTCATTAAATTCGGCCTTGTGCCACATGTGACTGTGTGGGACAGTTGCTAGATACTCTAACAACACTAGCCATTTTCAATGACGTTTGTTGTTTGTTGTCAGTTTAATTTTTTTAATATTGCCTTTTAACGCGTCTCGGCCATTCAACGCTTGATTTCTTGCCTTCTATTTTTTTTTTTTTTTTATTAATGGCTGTCCGAGGTTTGGTGTCGTTTTGTTGATCTTTAGTTGGTTGCATTTTATTCTCAATAAATAATATTGATATTTCTCTGTCCTATCTGTTGAAGACGGGAGCCATTATGGCTCTCTACAGATTCCTGAATTTTACTGCTCGAAAGTGTGCATTTAATTATAAAAGAAGCAATTCGTAATAAAAAAAAAAAAAAAAACAGTTTTGAATCCCACCAGATGAGAAGAACAGTTTTCCATCGACGATTCTGTTTAAAAAAAAACGATGTTGGAAGCTATTTTAAATTTAGCTATCATTTTCTTTGCGTCAGATGAATGCATTTTTTTCTTTTCCTTTTTCTTTTGTTATTAGGTTGGTGCAAAAAACGACCTTATTTTTGCACCAACCTAATACTACCTCAAGTGTATTTTTAACAATAATTTCTCAGTAAAGTTTAACCTTCGTGACTGCAAAAAAAAAATGTTTTTCTGTTCACACTGCTATTCCGTTATACTACCGAGACTCCCTCGGAAATATTTATTTACAAGATTATAAAAATATGTGAACTCAGTACGATGCGATATTTATTATTTACCATTTTATAAAGATTTATTATTTATCATTGTAGAAAGAACTTAATTTGCGGGTGACGTAATGGAGAATGTCTCGGGATTGTTAATCGGGGAGCCGAGTTCCAGTTCACTTTCACGCAAATACCCTTGGGAAAGGTATGAATCCACTTCCCTCCACCCCCAGTTATGGGTTAATCAGTAAAATTGTATCACTAAACCATTATCATCTCCCAAAAGTTCTTACACTCTAAGCTATATATATATATATATATATATATATATATATATATATATATATATATATAGTGCAACCTAGGTTCTTGAACGTCTCACATGTCGAACAAATCGGGTTTCTCGGTTATCGAACAAAATTTCGGTTCTCGAACAACACTGCCGAACCGAGTTAACCCGAACGGAATAATTTCTGAGTCCACCGCCGTAATGTATACATTCGAGTGGTTGTGCTGTACTGTTCTTTTCCAATTTTATTGGACTGTGACTCTTATTCTCTACATTAATTCCTATTGGAAAAATAGTTTCGGTTTACGAACATTTCGGGTTACAAACGGCCTTCAGGAACGAATTAAATTCGTTAACCGAGGTTCCACTGTAATTAATGCTGAGATTAACACCAAGTGGGGATACTCTGTTTCTTGCTTGAACGCAATCTTCAGGCCATGTGTGTTTTGGTTCGACTATTTACATATGCTCGTTAATGGTGCATTATGAGTAGCAAGGACTATTGTATTATCTTGACGGTTATTGGATAGGCGGCTAAAGTTGTTTTTAATTATTGTGGAGGATACTGAGTATTGAATAATTGCGGATGCGTATACGGGTATTTGTAGCGATTTCATAGTATTTTTGTTACTTTTTTACTCATTACTAATTACTGAATACTTAATTACTTTTTGCTGATTTTATTATTATTATTATTATTATTTACTTGTGTTTATGTGTGCATTAGTAGTTTTTAATTTATCTATTTATAATTTTTGTTTATTTTTTCTGAGGTTATTTATATTATTCGTTTAGTTTAAAGTATTGGCTTTGTCTAAAGTAAGTCACATTATCTAAGTTGTATATAGTGCAAATATTTGCATTTCTTATGATCGTATTTTACAAGATGTTTGTCTGAGATAAGTTCTGATCGTTTATTTACTAATTTGTGTTGGTCAGTGAAGGTGATTATAGTTATTTTTCCTTCTTATACAGTTTACAGTTTTGGGATTTATTGTTGTAGGTTGATGCTGTTTTCCTTATTTTCTATGATATTTTTGGTGTAATTTGATTTTTGTTTTTAATCTCCCAGATATGTTTAGGAAGATTTTGTTGTTCGTGCATTTACTATTTGTAAATGATGTTTTGTGTGCGCAGTTTCTCTTTTTCCGTTATCCTTCAGTTACTTTATATATATATATATATATATATATATATATATATATATATATATATATATATATGATTTGATGATTTTGCAGTGGCTTGGTATATTATAATATTTGGCAAGCAATTGCCACTTAAGGGACATTTGTTCTTTGCTCTGCAGTTACATGTGTGTCTGTTTTTTGTGGGTGTTTTATGGTTATTTTTCTGTTGTGATTTTATTTATTATTTGTGTCATGTTCTCCGTGCAACTGTAGCTAATTTTTGCTGTGTTTCTGTTAAATATCTTGCAGAGAGTGCTTGATGGAGGAAGTGTTTGCGTATGAGTGCAAATCATATTTTTCCTACCTTTGTTTTCACGTTTTTTTTTTGCTTTTGTTTTTTGTTTTTTATTTGTAGGGGTACGGTGAGTTAAACCATATGATATTTCTTTTCCTGTTGGCGTTTTTATGCAATGTGGTGTGTATGTGAATGTGGCCAAAAATCTGCTATCTTTTAGGGCCGTTTCATCATTATTTTTACTTGGTTGAAGATTGTTTCATCAGAAGAATTGTCAGACAGCTTGAGGTTAATTGATTGTGGGAGCTTCTTCATTATTGTTGGCGTGTAATTGGCAGATTTGTGTATGTATACGTGACGTGATTTGTTGCTGGACTTTATATATGGTTGTTATGTGCCTTTTGTTAGGTCGAGTGTGGAAATCTATTTCTTTTAAGTTTGTTTTACTATCGATGACGAATCCCACATTTCTGTCATTTTTTTTAGTATAGTATAAGCTCTATCCCTGATATTGAGTACCTTTACCTATAAATACACAGTACCTAAGAATGATATTTTTATCATTTATATATATATATATATATGTGTGTGTGTGTGTGTGTGTGTGTGTGTGTGTGTGTGTGTGTGTGCAAATATTCAAGTGTTCCTTGCGTGGCTTTATGGCAAGACTTGATTAGACTAGAAACTTTCCGCAGGTCTATAGATCTTCAAAGATGTACGAATTCTTTCACTGTCTTCATCACGACAAACTCTCTTTAAAACTGCCTTCGAGATTCTCTTTAGAAGACTGATCAAATGTTGACACTTTTTTTTGGTGGGGTGGGGGTGAGGTATGCTGGCTTACAGTTTTTTTATTGTTTCATCCTATTACTACCACCCTTCATCAGCGAACAAGGAAGAAAGAAAGCTCAAAATATCTCATCAGGTGAAGAAGGAATTAATGAAAGATTAAAAAAGGGAAGAAAGAAAGAAAGCAAGAAATACTTAATTGAAATAAAAAAATATCTAATAGAAAGAAAGAAAAAGGAAAGAAAGAAAGAAATACTTAATTAAAATAAAAAGAGAAATATCTAATAGAAAGAAAGAAAAAAGGAAAGAAAGAAAGAAAGAAAGAAAGGCTTAATTGAAATAAAAAAGAAATATCTAATAGAAAGAAAGAAATATTTAATTCAAATAAAAAGAGAAATATCTAATAGGAAAAGAAAGAAAGAAAGAAAGAAATACTTAATTGAAATAAAAAGAGAAATATCTAATAGAAAGAAAGAAAGAAATAAAGAAAGAAATATTTAATTCAAATAAAAAGAGAAATATCTAATAGAAAGGAAGAAAAAAGAAAAGAAAGAAAGAAAGAAAGAAAGAAAAAAAAAAGAAGGAAAATATTTAATTGAAAGAAAAAGATAAATATCTAATATAGATAAAAAGAAAGAAAGAAAAGAGAAAGAAAAAATATCTACTCGGAAGAGAAAGAAACAAACAAACAACTGATAAGATTTAATGAAAAGGGAATAGAAATTGATATTTTAAGACAATGAGGTAGAAATTCCAGAAATTAAGGCATCTATAGAATAAGAAAGAAAGAAAGAAAAGAAAGAAAGAAAGAAAGAAAGAAAGAAAGAATATCTAATAAAAAGAAAGAAAACTATTTAAAAGCAATAAAAGTATGTGGGAAGAATAAAATAAAAAATAATATGGAAAAAAGCAAAAAGAAACAAAAGAATGATGGAAATCATTTAATAGATATGACAAGAAAGAAAGAAAGAAAGAAAGAAAGAAAGAAAGAAATAAAAAGAAAGAAAGAAAAAGTATTAAAGGCAATCATATTAAGAAAAGCTGAAACAATGCAAAAAAGAATATATTAAAAAAATCACTAAGACTTTAAAGAAAGAACAAAATATCTAACAGGAAGAAAACCAATAACACAAATCTATGGAAGCTTGTTTTGAAAACAGTTTTTGCTGCTCTCATCTCTCCAATGACTCTGACAGTCTCCATTGAGAACTTGCTTTGGCATCGTTTTGCAGCGAACCTAAATGAAAGCTTTCTGTCAGTTATTCAACTCCATAATGACAACACATACAAAAGTCAACCATTCGACCAAACAGACCCTCGCGCAAACATCAACCAATATCGATTGCTCTTATACCATTTTGCCAACGAGACTGCTATTAGAGCAACTATCTAATCAGCACTCGCAGATCAATGTCATCACGAGCCTCGTCACCAGACAACGCCATCATCATCAGCAGCATAATTAGAATTCCATAGCGCCATTACTGTTCTTAAAGCAACCATCTTGTCAGTATTCAGCGTTGCCACAGTAGCCATATTATCAATGATGCTACCGTTGTACCTACATCAACTCTTGTACAACAATGACGGGCGTTATCACATTTAAAACCGCATCGACATAAGCCCCAACTATTCCTCCACCTAGACTGTCCTACCATTAATATTGATGGCACCTAAACAAATGGTATTGTGGTGAACATTCTATCAACATCACCACGAATATACCATCAACACCAATATCATTATTATCAAATTGTTATTACCAATACAGTGAAAGCCTCACCTCCACCAACAGTGTTGAGTCCTATGTCTACACAGACTTTACACACACAAATATATATATATATATATATATATATATATATATATATATATATATATATATATATATATTGTCATCCACAGACAGACTGTTTCGCTGCATCACAGCTCATCAGTGTGGCTAGACAACCGGTTGCATCTAGTCAGGATCAAAATCTGGTTGAATTGGTGTCAGTTGGAGATTCTTCTACTAAGCCATTGGCGCACGGCAGGGATGAAGGTGAATTTAAGCGAATTTATTTATTAGATTCAGTGACTGAAAAAAGAACTCGATTTGTTTTACCGAAGAGTATTGCATTATTAGCAGTGATAGTCACGTGCTTACAAACTCACAATTCCTCCCCCGAGAGCTCAACCGAAATAAATTTTTCAGGGGCATATATATATATATATATATATATATATATATATATATAATCAGCGACGAAATTATTCGTAAACCCATCAGTTTTGAATATTTTTATCCATTTCTCAGATTCTAATGCCCGTATGATGCCAGGATTTTTTATATGTTAATAAGCACAAAAAAAAAAAAGAATATAAAACTCAATTTTCAGAACAATAGGTTAAATTCTACAAATTTGACAGGTGAATTATGTAAAATAGGAATAGATAGAATTATTTGTACAGTAGAAAATATCGTTTTAAATTGATTGATTCGTGTAAGTAATTTACATAATTATTTAATCTATTTATATATATATATATATATATATATATATATATATATAATATAACCCATTAAACTGAGTTTTTTCCATGTTTTCAGATAAGACGTTTAGCCATCTTGACATCAACATGTCGTAAGAATAACTGAAAAACCTTTTCAGTTATTCAGCTAGAAAGTGAACAGGTTAAAATTGTTTTGTGTCAGTCCCATTATGTCTTCCCAATTGAGCAATGGTGAGACGCAAACAATCATTCGGGGCTTCAGTAATGGAACCAACATTCATACTCTGACTTCCATCTTCAAATATATGATGTTTATAGAGGATGTGTACGCAATATCGGAAAGAGAGCATTTATAGTTATAAACAGTGTTGGCATAGGGATCAATACAGCTTTGAGACTAAGTTTCACGCCTCTTTAGACTAGGTGCAACTACTCATTCAGCGGGTTCTATATATAAGTCACGGATGGATCAAGGGAATTGGCCGGAGGTGAAAACTGGCCCTTACAAGTTCTTTTGTTTGTGGATTATGCTTATGTTTATTTATGGTCAAGGTTTTTAGATTACTAATTTATGCTGGTTGAGTGGTTGGAGGAAGTGTGCATGTAAATAAGTTAGGGTTATTTATGGTCATTAACTCCAGATTATATGTTCATTCATTTATTATTTTATTCATTTGAACAAAATACAATGAATGTAATGATATAATAAGTAAATAATATATGCCGTATATACTCGCATATCATACGACGTTTAAGGATCTAATTTTGAAGCTAATTTTAAGGGGGTCGAATCATACACGAGATATAAAATTTACGTAATCACTGCTCTCTCTCTCTCTCTCTCTCTCTCTCTCTCTCTCTTTTGCTATGCCGTCGACCAAATTATATATCCATATCTGTATCTAATAATAATGCATGTAATATTCACATATTAATATCGTATTATAAAATACAAACAGCGAATATGCATCTTTTCCATTTATTACGTTTATACGATGTTTAGCTGCTTCTCGTTCGGTTGTTTATGGCTGTACGCGTTTACGCAACGAGTATAGCGTTACTAATGATAGTTTTATCATTCTCTTTTACTTTTTTAACTTATTTAATAGAAGATGGGATAAAGAGATGAAGGAAAAGAGGTTAATCTATTGTAATTTGGTCTCCCAAAAAAGGGTGCTTTGGCTGCAGTTGGAAGAGGTAAAATAGTACGCATTAATGGTACAATGGATACTGCAAGATACCAAGGAATTTTGAAAGAAAGAGTCTTGTCCTCAGTTCCAAATTTCGTTGGAACTTCCAACAGGACAATGATCTGAAACATCAAAGTAAATCCACAAAAAATGGGTTTGTATAAAGAATTTTCAAGTCCTGGAACGGCCTAGTCAAAGTCCTGGTCTAAACCCAATTAAAAATCTGTGATTTAAATGAAAGAAGGAATGCAAGAAACCCAGGCGATATCGAACAATTGTGGGAGTTTTGCGAAGAAGAATGGTCAAAAATGGGCAGTCACTACTGCGAGAAACTTTTTAAAAATTACAGAAAAAGACTCGTTGACATTGTAACCTCAAAAGAAGCAATCCCCAAATATTAATTATAAGGATTCACTTACATTTGCACATCTTAATTTTTAATTAATATTTTTTATTCCAACTTGATAGAAAAATTTGAAAGTGGTTGTAACTGATTTAATAAAGGTTCTTCTTAATGAATATAAAGTTTAATTAAGATTTGTCGATCATCTGAAAAAAAAAAGAGACATTATTTTAATACATTATCTTAGGAGTTCCCTTACTTTTGCACAGCACTGCATGTATGCGCGCGCGCGCGTGTGTGTGTGTGTGTGTGTGTAAAATTAATATATAAATAAATTTATCTGCAAATACAACATTAATAATAGAAATGACAAGAGAAAAAACTTTTCGTGCCGATGCGTTTCCTTCCTTGAAAAACTTTGGTGCCATACAGTTCCGGAAATAACGCTCTATAATTTCCTTAAAGCTTTAACTTCTTTAGCTTTAAGAATATTTTGAGCGTTCTTAAATTTAAAATCTTAAGTTTGAAAATTTTATTAACCTAAACTTATTCTTTAAACTTCTTTCCTCAAAAAAGTGTAGCGATTTGGAAAAAATATTTCATAAAATCTCTCGAGTGAGTAAAAAAACGTTTTCCTATTGTCTTTATATATATATATATATATATATATATATATATATATATATATAAATAAATTTTCCTATTGTCTATTTATATATATATATATATATATATATATATAAAGACAATAGGAAAACGTTTTTATATATATATATGTTGAAACTTGACTAATGCATGGAATAATAATGCAACACAAAATGTACTTAGAACAAAATGTATTGAAACAAGAAAGTGTACACAATATTTACATATAGTCTTTTGTATATTCCTGGGAAGACCGTTCCTGGAGGATGTGTTGACTTAGTCGCAGTCGGGCAGAGTCTCTGGATTGAATCTCTTGATTCCTCCACTTCTCTTCCCGGTACCAACCATATTTATATGGTCGGTACTCCACTATGCAAATTAGGTGGATTCTACCACAACAATATATATATATATATTAAAATAATGCATAATATTATATTATAATTGTCTTTTTTTAAATATATAAGCATCAAAACGGCGAAATTTCCATGTCTCAAAACTGAAACTTCAATTCAAATTCAATCATAAAAATTAAACTTAAAATATAAATTTCTGTTCCATTATCAAGCGATGCTAAGATTAACTTTTTAGAAATTGATTTACTTAATTTATAAGTCCAGGGAAATGTGATATTTTGAGATGTTGGAGTTAAGAAAAATTCCATCTTTTTTTTATTTTAGGGGTGTTAAGATTTGACTTATTTAGAGAACTCATGTACCTAATGTATTGTAGCTGTCAAGTCGATCAAATCAAGGTGGGCATTGGGGTATCTGTCTATTGACACAAACTTTCTTTTTTCGAGTTTATGCTTGATAATGGAAAAGAACTTTGTATTTTAAGTTTAATTTGATTGAATTTGAATTGAAGTTTCAGTTTTGAAACATGGGAATTTCGCCGTTGCGATAACAATATGTTTAAAAAAATATATAACACACACACACACACACACATATATATATATATATATATATATATTGTGTTATTTATTTATTATAATTTTATCATATAGAAAAAACCATTTTACTCACTACAAAGATGCAATTTCGTTTCAGTGCATCGAAAAATCGGAAATGGTTATGAACAATCCTGCTTGTAGCAAGCCGTATATGAAACGTCACTTCCTTTTTTCCATTTGTTTGAGAAGAAAAATATACATTAAAAAAGGGGGTGACGGAGAGAAACAATAGTGCTTGTTGATAGCAGTTTGGGGAAGAATAGATTGGGTGTTTAATGTTCACTGGTCTGTGGATATTTTTTTGCCGATGGGATCGGATATATATATATATATATATATATATATATATATATATATATATATATATATATATATTGTGTATATTTAGGCAGCATATTTTCATTCAAACAGGATGGCTAAATAATTTAGACATATGTCGATTAGTTTTCGTTGTGATCCTTTCAGATTCGCGGATCTCCTCGTTATGATTTGGCAGTAAGGGACTACCTTAAACAAACCTTTTCACAGCGTTGATCCCGAAGAAGGGACGGCATCAATGGCCACCTCTTTCACTGGAACTAACACCGATGGATTTTTTTTTTCCGGAGTGGTGGATGCAGTAAAGAACAAAGCTTATGACAGAAAATTCATACAGTGGATGAACTAAAAGAGTATACCTCAGAAGTATTTATTGAAATTGATGTAGATCGGGATTTGTGTCGTCCAGTGTGTCATAGTGTTCTGGAGAAGTTTCAAGAATGTTGTGATGTTGAAGGAAGACATTTTGAGCACTTAAGAGATTAAACTGTGCCAAAAAATGTAAAGTGTTAAATAAATGTACATAAACAGTTTTGGACAAATATTATTGTAAAAATAATAAATATGAATGTAATAAAATGTTTTTAAAATGTGAACTGCATACGTACTAAGTGTAAACCTGCTTTTGTGACACTATATTTGCTGGTTAGTATTCGTTTCCGACCACAGCCGTTCGCTAACCAAACCCTAGTAGAAACGCCTACTCTGTTGTTTATGTTACAACTATGACGCTAATCTCCAGAAAAGTATATTATTGAGTCTTCTCGGTCTAATGCTGTAGAACGATGTCGAGCCATTTACTAAGTCTGCTGCTGCCAAAATTGATTCACTGTGTTCTTCTTTTTCACCCGAATCTGTCTTGCAATTTTATAAACCTACCATTCGTCTGTGCATTGACTACTGTTGCCACATCTGATCTGGTGCTTCTGCTATCCTGAGATTCTTGACAAAATCTAAAGCATATTCTTCAGTGTTATCGATTCCGATCTGACGTCTCGGCTTCAATCACTTTCCCACCGCCATAACCTAGCTTCCCTGTGCCTTTTCACAGGCTAGTATTTTTCACTGACATGAAGTGGAATGATTATGTATGCTGATAGCAAAGTTGGTTAATGTTGTAGCATACCTACGGACGATTATGGGTATGTCCCCATTCACATAACTACAGTAGTAAATACTGTTATGTTGGTCTGCCGTCGGAGATTCGTCTCCAGCTGTGCTGGTCAAACTCTCTGCATCTGGACAGACAGGATCCCGAGACGAGGCTATGTCGAAGGGCAGAGTCTCGTCTCGGGAAACAGCTACCCGACTCCGTTTTATACGGGGTCTACGGGAAATTTTGGCCGAGCCTACGGGCTCGCAAACCCCGCATTAAATTCGGCCTTGTTCCACATCTGACAGCGTGGGGCGGTTGATAGATATCCTGCAGTCGGAGATTCGTCTCCAGCTGTGCTGATCAAACTCTCTGTCTCAGGGCCGAGAGGATCCCCAGACGAGGCTGTGTCGAAGGGCAGAGTCTCGTCTCGGAAACAGCTACCCGACCCCGTTTTATACGAGGTCTATGGGGAATTTTTTGTTCGAGCCTACGCGCTGGGGATGCCCCACATTAAATTCAGCCTTGTGCTACGTCTGACCACGTGTGGCAGTTGGTAGATATAGTGCAGTTGGAGATTCATTGTGGAACTCATTTGACTCACTTCTAGCAGTTGACTACTACTTCTACGTGCCTCTGGCGAATCTTATATGTGTTGTTCTTGTCCTAAGTATTATCGTTCATTACCAACCTTCGTTTGACTACTCTATTCAGTAACCTTTCCTAGGTTGCAACAGTTAACAATGTCATGCAAGACAATTTTTTCTCGCCATTATCTACCTTATACGTTTATAAGTCTACCATTTGTAAACGCGTTGAATATTTCTGCTACATCTGGTCTAGTGCTTCTACTGTATATTTAGATATTCTTTATAAAATCTAAAGAAGAATCTGCAATTATATCGGTACTGATCTAGCATCTCGGCTTCAATCGCTTTCCCGCCACCGTAACGTAGCGCATCTGTGTCTCTTCTACAAATATTTTCATGGCGATTGTTCAGATGAACTTTCCCCTTTGGTACCTCGACTTCAGGAATTTAAGCATAGTACTAGATTGGCAGTTAGGTCTCATCATTTTACTGCTGAAATTGCTAAATGTAACCGTAAGTTCTATTCTAATAGTTTCTTCTTTCACATTTCTCGCCTAGAACTTCTGGAACTCTTTACCAGCTTCTTGCTTTCCTCTCAAGTATAGTCTAAATTACCACCCCGAATTTGGCCAAGCGTGGTGGTGAGTGCGTCTTCATCCTTGAAGATATGGTCAGTCAGTGGGTGGGTTCACCAACAGGAATGGGAAAGCTCTGAATTTATGACTTTGGATAGTCTAAAAAAAACTTAAACATAACTTCAATCGTCATCTTGTGTCTCCTTGAAGCCTGTTCATTTTATTGTCATTTCATCTTCAGTAACCTCTTTCGTCTTAGTGACTTTAACGCCTTGCTTGAGGTGAAATGATTAAAAAAAAATTACATAGAATTTTCAGAACGGTAAATCAGCAAACAGATTTCGAATTTTAGCAACAGCTGCTGAGAATGCAATCTCACTGATACCTTTGGGGAAAAACGAGGACTTAGCTCTCTATGTCTCCTCACCGATCCTATCAACGAAATCTTGTCACCGGCATTCCATGACGGGAGTTGGGAAAAAGACGGAGTAATTCCAAAAGTAAGACATTCTATAATTATTTGCGTAAGCAATAACTGCTTTAATCCAATAGTCGCTCTATCCCAAGACAGATGGAGGCCAGTGTGATGATTAATATTGGAAACAAGCAAATTGTAAACAGAGTTTTTAACTAGTCGCCAAAGCGAGTCGCCATCATCGTCGTAGTCATCACTAACATTAACGTTATTGTTAATAGACACCATACTTGGCCCGCGGCTGCGAACAAAAAGACACCAGTCATCGCACAGCGTAGCTGTCACTTCGTTTATTTGACGGCAGACCGCGATGGCGTCTCTGAAACTATTGTCGTACACTAATGAGGAACGCCGCTACTCATAGAGATTTAGACGAAGTGACGATATAAAAAAAAAATCGATTGAAAGGGGGGAAAAAACGTAAAATTTATCTTTGACATTTCAATACTCGCCGATCTATTGAAGATGAAGAATGTTGAGATGAGAAGTACAGAAAAACAAACTGATGTTTTTATCGTTGGAAACCTCAGATTTTACAAGTATAGAGAGGGTATGGAGTGCGGAAAACTTTTTTTTTTTTTTTTCAAGTTCTATTTGTCTGCTTTGGGGCGCCTCTTCTGACAAGCGCACAGTTTCTTACCCGAAATTCTGAAAAACCGAAATGTTCTGTCGTTATAACTTCATCTTTTATCGCCTGTAATATAATTCTTCTTTATGCTCCATGTCCTTTCAGGGCGTAGGTAATCATGCCTCTCACAAACTCCCTGTCCTTTGTAGCGCTTAACAAATTTTGTCTTTTTGTTGCTTCTCCTAAAAATTGTTCCGTGATTCATTTACTCAAACTGAGTATGTCATGCGTTGTTTTCCACTGTCCGATCTTGCCTTCAATCTTTCCTGTGAGTATCAGATTTTCCAAGCCCTCTTTCCTCATTATGTGCCCTAGAAATTTCAACTGTCTCTTCCTGATATTAAGTAGAGTTTCCTTTTTGTTTCCATTTTCTCTAAAACCTCGTCGTTGCTCACATATTCAACTTATCTTAAATATATTTTCTTTTTGTTGTAACCTAGAGAGGATTATTGAATGAGGAATAACCAAAAATGGAGGTTGGAAATGAAATGGTAATCTTTATAGCACCAGCAAAATACAATACTCGCCAGCGGCATGAAGTAGGTAAACCACTGCTAGTGGTGGACTACTTAGACAGCATATTACCCCCGTTTACAATAGTGTCCAACGTATCTATGAAGATTGGGTCATACCCATTAGTGTTCATAAGTATGGTATATAACACTTTTTATATCCATTTCGTCGTTGCTCGCATGTTCGGTCCATGATAACCTCAGCAGACTTCTGTAGAGCCATATTTCTATTGCTTCAGTTCTCTTCTTCATATTTGAGATGATTATCTATCACTCGCTGCCATACAGGAGAACAGATATTACGTAACAGTTTTCTTTTCTTTGTTTCTAGTGAGTTTATCTTCTATTGCTTAATACTCTGCTTAGCTTATAAAATGGATCATTGGCTCGCCCAAATACACCTTCGGATTTCAGTGTCACCTTTTCCTTCTTCTGTTAAAACACTTCCTAGATATTTTTGTACTTGCATGATTTTGGTGAATCCGCTTTGCAGCTAACGCTTTGGGTTCATCCTTTTGCTAACACTCACGCAGTTTGTCTTCCTGCAGTTAATGTTTAATACTTTTTTTTCTCTCGCTTTTCTTCACTAACTTCTGTAGGAGATCTTTTAATATTATTAAGTCGAAATTGACCTGATGAAATATACGTTCCCCCATTCATTTACACAAGCGTTGTGCGTTGTTTTTCCTCTTCCATTTATCACTATACAATACAACCTGTAATATTTTACTTCTTTACGCACCGTGTGACCTCAAGACGTAGGCTCTTCCTAACTTCCAGTCCTTTGTTGCTCTTAACAATTTTTTCCGATATAATATGAGTATGATGTGCGGGTAGTGTATCGGATATCGGTGCTGAAACTAAAATCCGCGATCAAATTCCTGACAAGTCTGTTGCATTTACTTCCGCACTGATACCCTTGGAAAATACAGGAATCCGTCTCTTCTCCGTCTAAGTAGAGTTTGAATAGCATCACAGGCAGGGCGGTATATCATTGGGCGCTAACCAGTCTAAGATAAGGAAAACTCTGAGCTCTAAAGCGCGAGGGGAGGCGACGGGAAACCACTTTGTTATTATTTTTTTTTATTAATGCATGGTAATTTATATATAATAAAGATTAGAACATTAATTTTTATAGCAGATAAGGATAACCCCATATCCCGGAAATTCGGACAGAAATGACAATCTTGTCTGACAAGTCCTGTTTTCTCTGAATTAAGACAGAAGAAAAAGCCAGACCATGGATAAGGCAACAGAAAACCATATCTTTCCCAAGAATGAATGGTAATTCACAGATAATAAAGAAAAGGAAGAACCTGTGGATAATCAGGATCTCCTACGTTCGGAAGGGTAAATGTTTTTTTGTTTGTTTTTTTTTGTTTTTTAAAAAAAAGAGGAAAATGTCTAAATATTTATAAAGTTCCCTGCGATAAATTTAAAACAATCCCTGTCCTATCATTTCTAAATCCAAAAATTCTGAATTGCGAAAAGTGTTATACCCAAACAGTTCTGGATAATAGAATTTATACAAGTAATACGTTTTCTTCACTTTATGTATTTATCGATATATTTCGTGATGGACAATCGAATGTTTATAAAATATATGTTAACCTTGGTAAGTAGACAAAAGTTATAATGAAGTATAACAAACAAAAGGCTAATTATGCAATGGCCTGTGGTTCTCTTCCAGATGATTGGCGTCTATAGATCTTCACTGTAAACCGTACCGTATGAAAGATGCTTAGATGCCTATCAATTCGACTGCCACATACCTGCCTCATACCGGATTGTCACCAAGAGAAAAGAAAAACTATACGAAACGTCTTCAATTTGGAAAGAGGCTGATTCTCTAAGATTCTGGCCTACTACACTGTAACAGAAGACCAATAAAATCTGAGGTGTAGCTGGGATACACTAATTACAGAATATATGGCTTCGTTAATCTTGCCTACCACACTGAGAACATGTGGTTCTTCATGATAACTCATAACAGGCGAACTCACTTGAAAAGAAAGCGAAGAAGCAAGAACTTTGGACATTTTTTCCAGAATTTCGATCCCTGTGCATTTATATGTATATTATTCAAAAATTGAAAAAATACTATTAAAAATTAAACAGACACCTTGTCTATTGAATTTAAATAAAACTTGCGTGAATACTTACTGCCTAATATATATATACTAGCAGCATGGCTCGGCGTTGCCCGTGTTTGATTCAAAAATCGTACGACTCATACAGCAATCGCTATCACTTGACTTAAAATATTTTTGCCCTTCCTTGCCTTTAAAGGATTGCCCTCTGCCGTGCTGATGCTGCTACATGCCTTACTTCTTTCCTATCTCAGATTGCGAATTTTTTCTAAGCTCTATACGAAACATTAGATCTGTTACGAAAAAAGAACTAAACAAAATGAACACAAAACGATCAGCTTTAAAAAAGGACTTGTAACTGGAAAAACCGAATGAAAAAAGAATGTTAACAACAAATACTTTTTCACACCCAACACAGTTCTGCGGAATCAGAATCAACGTTGAGTTTAAGCAAGCGAATGAGCCAATTGGAGTAAAGTGCCATGCAGATTTAAATTTTTCCCACTTGTGACGAATGCAGCTATCGATTTTTTTGCATGCTAGCATGCTAGTTAACATTCGTGTCAGTCAGCGGTTGGCTCTCACGCTGGCCAGTACAAAATGGTCGCAAACTACATGAAAACTGCCGTAGAAGCATGAAAAAATCGATTATTTCCACTATCGATGGGAGTTGGGAAATGCAAAGTCAGTCTTGACCTTCCCGCTAACTTGGAGCATGTGCAATGCATGTAAATTTTGGTGCAAATCCGTGGAAAATTGCGGCCGTGCATTCGTTACGCACACGCACACATTCTGCCTTTTTATAGATAGAGATATATGTGTGTTGTGTATGTGTGTGTGTTTATTTATTTAAATAAAACTTTGGGTGAATACATACTGCCTATATATATATATATATATATATATATATATATATATATATATATATATATATATATATATACAACAGTGTCGCGCTAGAATTTTTTTCCCGTCAGAATCCATCTTGCACATCTACAAATCTATCATTCCTCCGTGTATTGAATCATGTTTCTATATCTGGTCTGGTGCTCCGGCTGTAGATCTAGAGATTCTTGATAAAAATCCAAAGAAAGATCTGCAATGTAATCGATCCTGACCTGGCATCTCTACTTCAGTAACTTTCTCACCGACATGTCTGTGGCTTTCCTATGTCTTTTCTACAGATATTTCTACAGCAACTGCTCTGATGAGATTATTTCCCTGGTGCTCCGAATACATGAATACTAAATTGACATCTAAGTCCCACCCGTTTTCTGTTGAAATAGCTAAATGCAACTGTCACTTCTACTCCAACAATTTATTTCTCTCCCACTTACCATCCGTTGTAATGCCTTCTGTTTACGTTCTTCCCTGATAACTACAGTCTTCAAAAATTTAAATCCCCTACATGTTTTGCCCTTTCCTCAATCCTCCTTATTCTCCGTCTTCTCTTTTACTTTCTGTTAGGGGCCACGCACCTTCTCATCAGAATGGACTGATCTCTCTACTACTAATAGGACAGTTCTATAGAGTTCTGGGGAGATCAGGTGATCATCACACTTCCGTCTCTCTACCGGAAGATACAGTTGGACTTTATACTCTTTCTGATTGTTACTGACTAACCTGCGTTCGTTTGACTACTAATCTCTCTGTCTCTTCAGATATACCAGTATTTTTCCCTACGTATGTGTTTGTCCTTATTTCAATACACGCACGGGGAAACACTCAACATCTCAACACTTTTACTCCCTGTAACCCACTGCATACAAGTGGCATTCCCGCCTTGCTTACATTGAAACGATTAATATATATATATATATATATATATATATATATATATATATATATATATGTATGTATGTATATATATATATATATATATATATATATATATATATATATATATATGTGTGCATATATATATATATATATATATACACACATATATGTATATATATCGGGTGTAACATGAGGAAGCTAATATTAGGAAGTGAGAGGAAAAATGCATACGCCCACTGAAAGCTACTGGTATGAGGTGCGAGCAAGAGAAGGGGAGAACAAGATGGCGGATAGACATGTTGCTACCGCCACTCCCTCAGGGAGAGCTCCCCATATTTGGACATACAAGAGCCACCCAGCAGCACCCGTGGAGAGATATGATTGGGTGACAAGAGATTCGAAGGCATCTCAGAACAAGCCAACCCCAACTCCGTTTTTAGAGGTTGGACTCCATAAATAGCCACGCAGGAGTCAGAAGCGAGAAGAGAAGACAGACAAAGAGGGCAGCAGCTGAGACAGAGACTCGCTTCCATTACGCCATGTGATTTGGTGGCGCTAAGAACTCTTGACTCATGCCTTGTTCCAGACTATTAGCGAAATTGAGAAGAGTGCAAATTGCAAAGGGGAAGAGGTGAAAGTCTCTGTATAATGACAGAGAGTGAGAGCAAGAGGGAGACGAGGGTTTCCTCAGAATTCCGTAATATGCTGCCTGAGGAAGTCTCTGACTTAAAGCTTGAAACCTCGACTCGATTTGGAAACGAAGAAGAAAGTGTCACGAAATTAGACTATGAGGGAATGGTCGTTAGCCTGCATTACTTGTAGATTCTTACACGAAAAAATGTTCCTGTATAAACCTCAGTTATATAAACCTTGTTGATTTACACAATAAAGCGTCTGTAAATATAAAATATAGCCTCTAAAATTTATATTGAAAATAATTATATTACTTCTTTTTAACATACACGCCTATATATATATATATATATATATATATATATATATATATATATATATATATATAAAAGTGAACATAGAAGTCAACACTTAGAGGCAACAGTCTGTTTCCCCCATTAGATGCAATCGTCAGGCCACGCGAATGGCCTGACGATTGCATCTAACATGAAACACACTGACTTTCCGTCACAAGTGGGAAAATTTAAACCTGCATAGCACTTTACTCCAATTGACTGTCGCCTCTAAGTGTTGACTTTATGTTCACTTTTATATTTACACGCTCTATCTCTGATATTGAGCACTTTATTCCATAAATAAATCTTATTTCTTCGTATATATATATTATATATATATATATATATATATATATATATATATATATGACGTCCCCCACCCGGGTGTCGCTGCGCCAAATGTGACGTCTGCCTGGTTGCGTCCGTCGTGCTATCCTGTCCTGTGACGACCAACTGGCTTGGTATTGATCGCGGCACCAAATGTGTCGTTCTAACCTTTTGCTGATTCGGATGGGAATCTGGTTAGATTCGGTATCAGCCTTGTTGTTCCCAGCTCGCCTCCAACGTCTGGTTACCGAAGTAACTGCTTTGATTTCCAGTCCAACCTACCCACGTTGTGAATTGATCTAGGCAGACGAAATCAATCAGTCACCGGGCCGTACTGCAAGTCGAGTTCGAACAAGGGTGATATCGCACAAGTATGTGTAAAAGAAAAGAAAATAATAACTCGAAAAGTTAAAATGTGTTAAAAAAAGGATAACAATACTTTATATCTGGTTGCTGAGTACAGGACTGAGTCTTCTTCCCAACCCGCTATATGGATTCGTGACACTTTGTGTTTGTTAGGCGAGTCTTAAAGACTGGTTCTTGGCACGTCTTCAGGCGAAATTCGTAAAACTTGTTTTGGTGGTGTGAGTCTAAGTCGTTCTTCAAAAATAAATTGTTCTTGGTTAGAAGATGAGTCGTGATTTGCGTGAATCTTAGTCAGCTTCTGCGAGGCGGGTGCAACTTCAACTGCGAACTTCGAACTTAACTCAACTGCCTCTCAACTGGAACTGAACTCGAACTGAACTGATTTTCGCTCGCTGCGACTTTGCTTATATGGACGCCGACCAAAACCGGGGTGGGCTTGTCGGGGTTTGAGGTTCCTTGATAATTCCAAACCCACAATCCACTTCTTTGTTTTCGGTCAGGAAAATTTTATTATTTTCCATTTTTGGAAGTCTTCTCGTCCTCCCACCTTCTTCTGTTCTCGTATTGGTATCTCACCATACCCTCAGAGGGTGTCAACGGTTTTCCTTCTCTCTCACAGTGGCATCTCACACCCATCCCCTCAATGGGTGCCAGCAGGCTTCACATGATTACCTCCGCCCAATACTCCTGCTATCATTCAGCCAATGGGCGCTCAGCGGCGTGGGTGTGGCTAGACTAGCCTCGGTTTAAAAAAATCTTGCTTGAAGAAAAAAAAAATTTATCTCTTTTTTTTTCTTTCTCTTTTCCTTTTCTTTCTTCTCTTTGAGGAGTCCTCACACCCTAGACTTTTTATCTTTAACCGAATTACCTGGAATTCGTCAATGAGATTTTCGCCAATTAACAACTAGACGTACCTACACTCCTGGAGCCAACCACTGATCCGATAAAACAATTTCGCCACCACAGCCTAATTTCATATGGAAGTCGTCAACGAGATTTTCGCCAATTATCAAGTGGGTGGTCAATTAGACGGTTCGCATTCTGGCGTTATCTATTCCCGATAAAATAATTTCGCCACCATAGCCAGTTTTCGACACAAAACAGATGCCTTTTTCCAAACGACTTTTCCGTAGATAACCAATTGTTTGGTCTTTTGTTTTGGCAACTGTGTGTGGTCCAAATGGATATTTTGCGACACAGTCAATGTTTATCTATTTAGAATTTTGTCTCTGAGGTTATTTGATCAACCTGGAATTTCCACCCACCCCGTAACCTAAATCAGATTAATTCCAGTATCTTCCTTTTTACCTTCTCGACAATGGAAAAATAAAAATTTTACCACTTTTCCTTGTCAGAAACATAACACCGCTTAGTGTCCTTTTCGTGATGGCTTCTTATCACCTAATTTTAATTCTCGGCTTTCTTTTTTTTTCTTTCCTTTTTCTTTTCTCCTTTCTCCCTTTTAGCAAGCCAAATACTGTCATATATATATATATATATATATATATATATATATATATATATATATATAACATCGTCCCACTTGAACGACGCCAATCCAGAGATATCTGGTGATGATTCGACCCTTGCTTGCTTTGTGATCAAAACAAATACAACGTGGGACAGGGACAGACTTGGATCGAAGTGACCAACTTCACGGTTAGCCGCAGGATTCATTCACGGACAGCACCGGTAACTGTGGACGGGACGACGTTGTCATGTAACGTAAGGGCCAGAGCTCCCCGCAGCATTATACTAAGGCAGGTAGTAGTGTGTTGTTATGGCTACATTTCATGAATTGTTTTTCCCGTAACATCACTAGCGTTAAATGGACAAAGTCCTTCCTAGTGTGTAGGCTGTACTTATCAAGACAATATTTTGCATTTCTCTTAAGCTGGGATTTACAAGGATTTTTTTAATGTTGTTGCGTTCCTTTTTTTATCATTTCAAGCGCACCTAATATGACTGGTACTATTTTTGTTTTCAATTTCCATAGTTTTTCTATTTCGATTCCCAAGTCTTGAAACTTCGATAACATTTCGAATTCCTTGGTTGCTGTGTTACAGTCTGCTAGGAAAGCCATATGAATTAGTCGGCAAGATTTTTTTTTTTCGGTTTTTGACAATTATGTCCCTGCCTATTTGCTTCAGTCTTCCTGTTTGTAAAGATGGTGTAATCCCATAGAATTGTGATGTCTTCTATTTCTGTAACCGGTGCTGGGTGATTTTCATACAAGTGTTTATTATTATTATTATTATTATTATTATTATTATTTCCTAAATTTGCGAGTTTAAATCAGGTATCTGATGTCAGTCATTGGAGATTGATCGAACCGAAGAATTCAGAATTACCAATACCTTCCTCGGTAGCATCACAGACTCCAGTAACCCCATGGTCTTGATAGTCTAAATTATTACATCAAATCACTAACTCCACTTATATCGCTTCCAATGATTTTGTTATTGTTTCAAGTGCGGGAACAGCGTTTACCATCAAGTTTCGCTCTTTTCTTAGCTCCCAGACAAGGTCCTGGTATTATTCTAATGTATCGCTTTCATTCATCTTCATCTTGTGGGCCGCATCTATAGCCACGCCTATGACATGTAAATGCTTATACGGCTATGATATTCGATGTTATTGCTTGGATAGGGTTGTCGGTCTGGATCTGGACATTCCAGAGTGTCTTTTCTAGAATAACCCATGCAATCTAACTCTCAAATATTTTAATTTCTATTTCTCACTTACACGCTTGTTGATAACTCGTCTGAGTCGAAAGCTTGGAAAATACATGAATTTTTTATTAATTTATCCACAAAAACAAGATGATATTGAGAGTTAGCTTTTTCTTCTTTTTTTTTTTTTTAACTAATGGTGCTTCCATTATTTTTAGCCGTTTTTTCCTTGTGGATGAGTTTTAAAACTGCTAACTCCATCGTCAACAACAATAACTCACCTGCAAGATCCAAATTATAGAGAACCAATATTATTTATTGTTATGGGACCTCACCCATAATAAGATAATGGACTATTCCATACGTAATAAATACTGCGCCTCAAGAGGAAGCAGGGAGTTCAGTCTGAAGTCTAGAGTTCCGTCTGAAGTCTAGAGTTCAGTCTGAAGTCTGGAGTGAGGTCCGTCAGGAGTCTGTCAGTCAGAGCGAGCGAGTCAGTCAGTCGAGTCAGAGGCAGTCCGAAACAGAGTCGCGTTCAGACAATTACTACTAAACCTGATTGTTCGTACTAACACTTTCTACTTCTCTGTATATATTCCTGTTTGTAATATATCTGTGTTATTCCATATCCATGTTCGAGTTCTTCTTTATTGGTTCTACCTTGGACTATCACCGTGGTACAAGGAATACACATGTCGCTTAAGGGATTGTGTTACTGATCAAACTAAATTCATAA
>CAHIKZ030000657.1:2192500-2210000 GCA_903632075.3 Acanthosepion pharaonis
AACTCTTTGAGCCCTGCGTTCCTGTACAAATTTAACCCTTCTGCTTGAGGTCCTGAGTCAAAATACGCAAATAATTGGTATGTAATGTTTCACGGTCGATATAAAAATAGCTACAAGTGTTTACCCACCGTTCAACCGGTGACTAGGCATTAAGTTATTTTTCTTTACTACTGTTCAACCGGTGACAGGGCATTATATAATTTTTCTTTTCCACCGGTAAAGCATTGGTCAAGGCTGAAAGGTTTAAATTAACATCACAGCATCCTCCACAATTTACCTTACCAAAAGATATCCCAAGCTAACAAACATGTCTATAGAACATTATACAAATTTTTTAAAAAATGGTTAAATTCAAAATCTTCTATTATTTAACATAATATCAGTCAGTTATCTGCCATGCGTGATACACGCTTAGGCGATCATGTATCTTTCGATACGTGACTGACGAGGCAGTTTTTTTTCCCCGCGGTAGATTGCCATTTCTTTCTGCGGTAGACCAGTTGCCAGACTAGGCTAGAGAATCCGGTCTGTCATACTATTTACCCATAGCTGTGGGGGTGAGAAGAAGAGGTTTCATACCTTTCCCAAGGGTATTGGCACGTAAGTGAATTCGACTGAAATTCGAACCCGGCTCTTCGCTATCCATTACCCTACCGTGCCTCTTAAATACTTAAACCAATTTCTTAAAAATAAAATAAATTATTTTATATAAAAAAAAATTAATCGAAAACAATAACTTTCGTTTATTAGACATTAAATTACATCACTTAGCATATTCTATAATTTACCTTGACTTTCAATTAGCCTGAAGTATATTTCTGAACGTCCTTAAATTTGAAAATTCTGAAAAACTAATGATATTTTTACATCTGTTTATAAATACAAAATAAGATTCTTCCATTTGCCATGATAAAGTCCATCTGAGGACAAAAAGTGTCAGCTAAGATAAGTTTTCCTTTTGTCTTTATTCAGATATATACATATATATGTGTGTGTGGTCACATGGTTGTTGTGAATTTTCCAATAGCAGACCACGAGGTGTGCCGTCTCAACACAATCTTTCTACTGTGTATTGTTTTGCACGAGATTAGCACAAAGTAAATATCTTTAGAAATATTTGGTTTCTGTTTACGAATGTTGGCAGGGTTTCCGAAACTTTTCTTTGAAAGTGGCAGTTGTTCTTCTTCAGAACCAAGTAGTCTTGGACAACTCAAACACTTAAGGAATTTTAAGACAGATGAGATGTGCTACATTTATGTTTTTCTGGAAATTAGAGACCAACGGTTCCCTTGTTGAATCTACCCAACACGGATGATTTGACGAAAACACTGTGTCGCAAGAAATCCCTGAACAGCCGCCTTCTCGTTTTATTCTCACGGAGTTTTAACCTTTTTTTTTTTTTGGAATTCTAATCTCTAAGAACGATACATGTAATCAAACGACACTCCCTAGGAAAATATATTGATTACAGGAGTTTTTCTTCTCCCGCCGCTGATTAATATTCAGACATTTTTTTCTTCCATAATGGTGTGATGGCCAAGAATCATAAACAGAGTCTAACTTGTTATTTAACACTTAAACGGAGGGTATCGCTGGGGATCAGCAGATATCATCAATTTAAAAATTTCTTTCTCAATCATACGGCCATCAATGATTAATGATTCGAGTCTAAATGACAAAATAGTAAGTCTAGGTTTCATATTATTTACAAGGATTCATGGGGTTATTATTTCCTATAATTCATGGGGTTATTATTTCCTGGTATTCATCGGGTTATTATTTAGTGAGATTCATCAGGTTATTATTTACAAAGATTCATTAGGTCATTATTTACTGATATTCATCGGGTTATTATTTACTAAGATTCATTGGGTCATTATTTACTGAGATTCATCGGGTCATTATTTACTGAGATTTATCGGGTTATTATTTACTAAGATTCATTGGGTCATTATTTACTGAGATTCATTGGGTCATTATTTACTAAGAGTCATTGAGTTACTATTTACTAAGATACTTGAGATTACTATATACTAAGCTGGATGAGGATACAATCTACTAAAATTCAAGAGGTTGCTATTTACTTAAATGCATAAGCTTACTATTTACTAAGATTCATAGATTCTTAAGGTTTCTATTTCATAAAATTAATGAGCTTACTATTTAATAACATTCTTGATATTACAATTTAATAAGATTCATGAGGTAACTATTTCCTAAAATTAAATAGACTACTATTTATAAAGATTCATGTGGTTAATATTTACTAAGTTACATGTCGTTACTATTTACCCAAATGCATGGGATCATTATATAATAAAATACATGTGGTAGCTATTTTCTAAAATACATGTGGTTACTATTTACTAAGGTTCCTGACTTTACTATTTACTACGATTCTTGTGGTTAATATTTACTTTGATTCTTGTGTTTACTATTTACTAATATTCTTTAGGTTACTATTTGCTAACATATACGAGGCTACTATTTACTATGATTCATGAGGTTACAATTTAAGAACATTCTTGAGGTTACTATGTACTAAGAGTCATGATGTTACAATTTTCTAAGATTCATAAGATAACTATTTACAAAACTCATGTAGGTACTATTTTCTAAGATGCTTCAGGTTACTATTTACTAAGATTCATGATTTTATTATTTACTAAGATACTTGAGCTTACTATTTACTAAGATTCGTTAGGCAACTATTTACTAAAAATCATGAGGTTACTATTTACTAAGATTCATGAGGTTACTATTTACTAAGTTATATGAGTTTACTATTTACCAAGATTCATGACTTTACTACTTACTAAAATTCATGAGGTTATTATTTACTATGATTCATGAGGTTGCTATTTACTAAAAGGCAAGAGTTTACTATTTACTAAGACTTTTAGGCTACCGTTTACTAAGATTCATGAAGTAACTATATACTATGATTCATGAGGTTACTATTTACCATGGTTCATGACGTTACTATTCAATAAGATATTTTAACCTACTATTCACTAAAATACATGCGTTTACTAAATTGCATGAGGTTACTATTCACTAACATTCATGAGGTTACTATTTAATAAGATATTTAAGGTTTCTATTTACTAAGATTAATGAGGCTACTGTTTAATAGCATTCTTTGACCTACAATTTACTAAGATTCACGAAGTTACTATTCACTGAAATACATGTGGTTACTATTTAATAAAATGTATTAGGCTACAATTTCATAAGATTCATGTGTCTGTCAATATTTCTGAGATGAGCTATTGTAATTATTTATACTGTTCGGACATTTGTCCTCATCTTTATTGTCCTGTTCAACACGTTTCGGCCTTTGTACGCTTCGGCCTTCTTCAGGTGATTGGAATTTCGAATTGATCCTTTTATTTCGTCCACCGGGTAGATTGTTCTAGTTCCACGTGCCATGCCTCTTCTGGATAAGACAGCTACTTTTCGTAGCCAGATATTGAACTCACAACTCTTTGGGTCAAGTCACTGGATCCAACCAACGCTTTTATCCACTGATCCATGTGTCCTTGATGAAATCCGTGTCCGAATTTTTGGGACTTATAAACTTAATGTCTCAATAACTATTTTATACCAGAATTCATATTGTTCTTTTGTTTTTTTGTTTTGTTTTTTTTTTTATTATTGCTTTTATCTAGTACTCCGTATTGCTAGTTCCCATATTGTCTTCATTTCTATGCTTGAAACTATGAAGACAATGAGAAAAGTTCCACCAAAAGCTGGCATGATTTTCGAACCATCTGAGATTCCTACACCAAGAAACTTACAATTCATCCTTTCAGGCTTGGTACCAATACTTCCCGTCTGGTCGTAGAAGAAGCGGGGCACGCCCCTGTCCGAGAAAGATTCCAGTACAACCGTTGGATAAAACATAAACTTCAATCTGATATCTTCCAGAGGCTCGAGATCTTCTCCAACAGAATTACCAATGAAGAAGACCGAAAGAGGACCCAATATGTTCTGGATAAATTCTTCATACACGAATTTGATGCAGTCATCAAGACACGCCAAGTAGAAAAATTAAACAGAAATATCAGAAGTTAACGCACAAGGTCCATCACCCACCCAACCTCAATGAAGGCAGTAATCAACATCAGTCAACACCAGCTGAGTGCCTCTGAGGAGTCGGCACTAAATAAGGGTCTCAACTTCACCACAACCATCAGACGGATACCGTACTTGGGCATGATTGCTCGAATCGAGAAAATAGCCTTGAACATCCCTCAGGCTCGGGCTGATGAGCTAAGATAGAAAATGAGATAAATACTGGAGAAAGACAAGCCGCCCAAATCAAAAATCACGAAACTGGAGAGGCTGACAATCAAAACCCTACAGACGAATGAAAACATCATCATACTACCAGATGAAAAAGGCAATGCGACTGTAGTGATGGACTGATCGGAATATACAGGAAAGACCTCATTAGAATTGATAGCTACAGTAATGTAAAGAAAGATCCAACAATGAAAGCAGAACGAAAACTGTCGCAGATCCTAATCAAGAACAAGGACCACTTCCCACCAAAGACATACAGTCGTAACGTTACACCAAGCTACCTCACATATACAGTCTCCCAAAAATTCACAAAGACGGTATTCCTCTCAGACAAATTGTTAGCTTCGAAGGCTCTGTGTGTCACCCTCTGAGTCCCTTTCTTGGAGATATAATTGATCCATTAATAGAAAAGTCACTTTCATATGTCCGAAACTCCGCCCACTTCGTGGAGATAATCAAAGATCCTCCCATCCAATCCAACCAGATGATGAGCTTGGGCGTGGTAAATTTGTTCATCAAGGTACCCACAGAGTAGACACTATCGGTAGTCAGGGACATACTAGCCTCGAACTAATCCTAGGAGAACGGACCAGTATACCAATAGGTAACCGGATTGAGATGCTGACTTTCTGTACACATGCAACACACTTCGGAATGGGATCAGACATATATCGACAGGATGAAGGCTTAGCAATGGACTCGCCATTATCACCAGCAATGGCAAACATATACATGGAATACTTCGAAGAAATGGCATTAGAATCCACATCACTAAAGCCAACACTATGGCTGTGATACGTAGATGAGACATTCATACTCTGGCCACACCAGGAAGAGGTTCAACTACTACTGGACCATGTGGACTCAATAAGATCATCGATGCAGTTCACAATGAAGCGAGAAAACGACAAACTCGCTTTTCTGAATGTACTAATATCTCGAACAGAAATGGGTTCAAGACATCCGTATACCGCAAGCCAATATTTACCGAACAACACCTCAACTTCAACTCCCACTATCCATACAATGTCAAGAAAGGGATCGTCCGCTGCTTAAAACATCGGGCAAAAGTCTAAGTGGTGACCCAGAGACATATGTTCAAAAATGGTCACTATAAGCAGTAACCTACAACATAACAACTATCCTGGGTACATAGCAGCAGCTCCGACAGACTGTGATAGAAGGGTACGACACGGTCTGCCTACCCTATATGAATGGATTATCGGGAAAAATACAAAAGACCTGTGGTCTATATAACATCAGGACGATCTTCAAAAGTGGTTCGACACTTCGCAAACACCTCTTCCGAGTATCCCACCCTCTATAGAGCAGAACATGACTAAGAAATGTGTGTACGCCATCCCGTGTAGCTGTGGTAAGAAATATAACGGAGAAAACAGGTCACGCTCTTAATGTAAGACTGCAAGAACATCATAAAGTCGTAACACGAGGAAAGATAGAAAAATCAGGCGTAGCTGATCACATACAGAGAGAAAAGGGAGATCACTGCCCCCTTTGTAATGAGGTTGAAATAATAGACGGAGAACATCACTGGAAAATACGTAAACTTAAGGAATCAGCACATATGCTAGGCCACAAAAATCTCCTAAGCCGGCCAAGCAAAGAAATGAATACAATATGGGAACAAGTAATACAGAGTACTAGAGAAAAGCAATAACAACTTAATTGCAATATGAGCTCTGGTAAAGAAATTAAAGTGAGACATTAAGTTTATGAGTTCAAAAAATCCATACACATGTCCTTAAGGACGCATAACCCAGTGGATAAAAGCAGTGGTTGAATCCAGTGGCGTCACCGATTGTGAGTTCAATAACTGGCTACAGCAGTGCTGAAAAAACTTAGAGAGTTAAGTTAAAGGGAGATAACTGAGATATTCGGAATAGGCATGACACGTGTGACTAGAACACTGTACACCGGTTTTCCTTATGTTACTATTTACTAAGTTTCTTAAGGTTATTTCTATTACGATGCTTGAGGTCACTATTTGCTAAGATTAATGTCGTTACTGTAACCTAATACTTTTAGGTTACTATTTACTAAGTGCATTCTTGTATTTTTAGCTTACAATTGTTTTATGGTACATTGTGATAAAAGAGAGAATTTACTCTGTAGTATTACAAGCCAGATCACAGGATAAGTTGGACACGTGTTGCCAGTACCAAGGTTCGTAGAAGAAGAGATTCATTTTAACGTCTATTGGCGGGCTGTCCGGAACAGTTTTTGTAGAATGCTGGGAGTATTTGTATTATTTTTAATCTTTATTTAATTTATTTTATACAACGTTTTTATGTTGCCGTTTTATTTTATTTTATTTCTAATTTTCATTATTATTATTATTTTATTTTTATTTATTTATAATAATAATATTCCTACAAGGTTACTATTTAGTAAGATTTATGAGGTTATCATTTACTGTGATTTATGTGGTTATGGCATGACCTGGAATATATTCTTGCTAATATAACTCAAAGAACTATCCAAAGACGATGCTATGTCTGCACGCAATGCTTCTCGATCAGACACGAGGCAGAAAATGGTGACTACTTGATGCATTCTTTGCACCAAATTGTACTTGAAATGCATCATTTTACATTAAATGCGTCAAGGGGTAACATAATATTAAGAATATGACATTTATGGACAGGATATTTGTTTATTTCCCTTCGTCTATATATTGTAAACAAAAGTTTTTTATTAAAGATTTTTACAGAGGAACCTCGGTTCTCGAACGTCTGGCATGTCGAACAAATTGGTTTTCGAACAAAAAATCTGAGATGAAAATGCCTAGGTTTTGGAACGAAATTTCGGTTCTCGAACGACGTTGCCAAACCGAGTTAACCCGAACGGAGTCATTTCTGAGTCGACCCCCCCTTGTTGTATACATTCGTGTGTTGTGCCGTACTTTCCTTTTCCAATTTTATTTTACTCTGACTTTTTTTCTCTATATTGATTCCTATTGGAAAAATAGCTTCGGTTTACGAACATTTCGGGTTACGAACGGCCTTCAGGAACGAATTAAATACGTGAACCGAGGTTCCACTGTAAATAATGCGAAACTAAGCATAAAAATTACCCTTTTAAAAAACGAATTTTTTCGTTTTTTAGCCGTTTGGTGTGTACATTCGGGCAACCGTTTCTTGCTGTCCAATGGTTAATTCATAATTGGAAATTCATGCCACTTGTAAGTGCTCTGAGCAAAGTTAACAAAATTGACTAGGTAAAAATTTGAACTCGTCTTCTAGTCCTCCATAAATTCTGATATTGGTAATTTTGTCAGATGAAAGAGCGGGAGAAAAAAATCGAGAGATATAGAAATAGGATCAAAATGAGATAGATAGATAGATAGATAGATAGATAGATAGATAGATAGATAGATAAAATAACAGATAGATCGAATAGAATGACATAGATAGATAGATAGATAGATAGATAGATAGATAGATAGATAGATAGATAGATAAAATAACAGATAGATCGAATAGAATGACATAGATAGATAGATAGATAGATAGATAGATAGATAAAATAGAATGACATATATATATATAGAGAGAGATAGATAGAATGACATAGATCAAATAGAAGGACATAGATAGATAGATAGATAGATAGATAGATAGATAGATAGATAGATAGATAGAATGACATAGATCAAATAGAAGGACAGATAGATAGATAGATAGATAGATAGATAGATAGATAGATCAGAATAGAATGATCAAATTAGAATGAGATTAATACATACATATATAGATTTAGTCAACGTGAATCTGAAAACGAAAATGTATTTCGTATTAGGTACCAGTTTATTTTTTGCTTATTTGTTTGTTTGTTTTTGTTTTTTCGTTTGTTTGTTTGCTTTTTTTTTTTTTTTGTTTTTTTTTTTCTCATCAACCTCCGGCCATTTGCATTCATCGATGTTGTCGTCTGTCAGATTGTTAATTAATCCCATTTGTACCATCAATTTTTAGCGGCATTTCCATTGCCAGTAAGAACGTATTATTCTCGAGCGTTATTACATTCAAATAACAGACGCTCATTATCATTAATTTCAATATAAAATGTCTTACATATCAATCTCTTTTTTTTATTGATTTTTATCTCTGGAAAACCTTTCCTTTTTTTTTTTGAACAAATGCTATCAATAAAAAAAGGATTTATGTCAAAGCGTGTATTCTCATACCAACATTGATTCATAGAGAGACATAGCTCAAGAAAAGGAAACTATACGCGCGCGTTTGTGTGTGTGTGTGTGTGTGTGCGCGCGAGCGCGCGCGCGCTTGTGTGTATGCGTTTTGTTGATTTGGATGCAAAAAGAAAAGAAGAAAAAAAGTTTTTTTTTCTTGAATTTTCTTTCTACTAGGTCTCTCCACTTGGTCGCGTAAAAAACAGCATAGCATGATGAAAAAAAGGTCCCAAACTCAATAAAAACAAAGTTGTGTCATTAAAATGTTTATGTTATTATTAAGAGGAAAGACCAAAGTATTTTTTTAGTATTTTTTTTTTTTTTTTTATTCCTTTGTAGCACGTTCGAAATTTTGGTTATTTTTTTTTTTTTTTTTGGGTCAGCGACGGACCTAAAG
Source organism: Acanthosepion pharaonis (assembly GCA_903632075.3). NCBI lineage: Eukaryota > Metazoa > Mollusca > Cephalopoda > Sepiida > Sepiidae > Acanthosepion > Acanthosepion pharaonis. Next base: position 2,201,413 of record CAHIKZ030000657.1, read on the forward strand.
ATAAAGGTTAGTTTTTTTGTTTTTTTTTTTTTTTTTTTTTGTTTTATTGGCGCACGCTTTTTCCAGTGAAAAACACATTAATTTGGAAATTCTTTCAAAAATCAAATAATTGTGGGATTTTAATAAAACTTTCAGGACATATTCAGAAATGAATGTTTTTTTTTTTTTAATTGTTTTAGCTTTTCAGAAATTGGTTGAATTTTTTTAGCTGTTTTCTTTTTGTTCTTATTTTTAAGTAATTCCCCGACCCTGCACTTTGTCTTGTGTTTAATTTTTAAATATTTAAGTTGTAATTCGTTCTTTTTTTATTTCGATTTTTTTATTTGTTCATCTCTTTTCTTGAATTTTTCTCGTTCATAATTTTCTTATATTATTGTTTTCTCTTTCTTTTCCTTATTCCTGTTTATCAGACGTTTTAACTGCTTTCTCGTATTTTCACATCATGTTATCATTTCTCTTTCTTCCTATAATCTACTCTTATGCTATATTCACAGCTATCATTGCTTTTTTTTTTCTTTTTAATACTCTTCTTTATTTTATCTGAACTTTTTCTGCGTGTGTGCATATTTATTTGTTTTTCGCCTATTTCAGAAAGAGCGTTATTTTTTAACTATTTAAGGAGATTTTTATTTTATTTTATTCTATTTTTTTATTTTTTTGTCCTATATAGAAAATATCAGACTTTGGCTGTGGGCTAGGAATGGGTGCGCAACTACTGCGAAATTTTATTTCAATCTTTCTTAAAAATATTTTTCTGGTTTCAACGTTGTGCTTCATGCAAAAAGAACGAAACGAAACGAAATCGAGATAGATATGATAAAAAAATGTGTAGTTAAAGAAAGCCAAATGAAAACAAAAACAAAAACAAAAAAAAACTAATTATGATATGGATGAGACCAAAATAATAAGACTGCCAACAAAAATTAAAAAGAAAAGTAAAAAGAAAAGAAAAAGAAAAAGAAATGACGAACTGGAACAAAAATTTGAAGATCTCGCCATAAACGCCATCACTGGTAGCATCATTACTTTCTTTCATTATCACAAACTCTGAAATCACTGAAAAAAAAAGACAAAAAAAGAAAAGACAAAAAACTGTGAATGAATAAATGATTTAAAAAGAAAAAAATAATAATCATAAACACACGTACACACAAATACATAATATTACTTTATGAAGAAAAGAGGAAAAAGCACATATTTCTTAATTAGTCCGCCGGGACTAGTTCCATGTCGTCCGCTGAAGGAATTAATTAAGTCCCGTTAGCACAACTAGAAATATGGAATGGATTTACGGAGGATGATTTATAATACTTCAGCTCTTTTTCTGTTTGTACAGTTTTTCTTTTCTATTCATATTTATCAACGTTTTCCTTTATTATTATTATCATTATTAATACTATTATTATTATCATTATTAATATTACCATTATTATTATTATCATTATTATTATTAATATTATTATTATTATTATTATCATAATCATAAAGAAAAGCTTGATAAAAAGGAATAGAAAAAACTGAACAAGCGAAAAAAACAGAAGTATTATAAATCATATTCCGTAAAAAACATTATTGTTATTATTATTATTATTTGCACCATCTCCTCTTCTCCTTCTCCTCCTCCTCCTCCTCCACATCATCCTTCTTTTTATCCTTCTTTCTTCTCTCCTCCCCATTCTTCTCCTCCTAACGACCTTCCCACTTCTTCTTCTCCTCTTCTCCTCCCACCTTTTTCTTCTTATTATTCCCCCTCCTCCTGCTTCTTCTTCTTGTAACCCTTCTTTGTTTTGTTTTACTTCCGAATTTTTAATTTCTTTCTTTTTTTTTACCCCTTTTTCATTTCTCTTCGACTTCTCTATTTCTTTCGTCTTTTTCTTATTGCACTTTATTGCTTCTTTTCTTTCTCGTCTTTCAATTTCTCACGCTCTAATCTTTCTTTATCTCTTCATCTCCCTCTCACTTTAACTCTCTCCCTTTTAATTTTCTTCTTTTCCAGAGTTTGTTTCTCATATTGTTTTTGCATGTCTTTCAAAATCTATCTATCTATCTATCTATCTATCTATATATATATATATATATATATATATATATATATATATATATATAGTGTAACACGGATATAAGAGAGTTGTCGGGATCGGAGAAGAAGTCTCTTATATCCGGGTTTGGTCTAATTTATATACATTAACACAGGCTCTAATTTGAGACCATAGAAAATCTCTCTTATATCCGGGTTTCTCTTATATCCGGGTCTCTTATATCCGGATTACACTGTATATATATATGATCTAACAAAGCCCGAATAGTCATTTTGATTGATCACGAGGTCAGACGTGGCCGAACGGTCTAAAGCACGTCATTACATATATACATACATACATACATATATATATATATATATATATATATATATATATATATATATATTTATATTGATATTTAAATATATATGCATATTTAAATATATATTTTTAATATATATATATATTTAAATATATATATTTAAATATATATATTTAAATATATATATATATTTATATATATATATATTTTATATATATATTTAAATATATATATTTAAATATATATATATATATATCAAATTAAATCGATAAATATATATAAATAAATAAATATCGATAAATACATATATATATATATATATATATATATATATATATATATATATATATATATTTCAAATTAAATTGATATACGTAGACGTTGTTAAATTTCTTTTATAGTTTTATCATTTATAGAAGGTTAGCTTCATCTGGCACAAGGCTGCAAGTGTGAGAGTACTAATAAGGATCATTAGACTCATTACACAGTTGTAATTGCCTGTTAAAAGTGGGTGGCTCACCATCATTTCCCCGTGAAGGAAATCGAGTAAATATTTTTTTTTTATAATTACTTAGAACGCAGGTAGATATGAATATCTCCCATAGAGCTTCAGTTAGCCGATTAGACAAGCTAGTATTTAATAATTACCTCGAGCCTAGTGGAAAATTTCAAAGAAATATCACAACTTTCAGACATTTGGCTAAATGGTCGCTGATGATTTTTAGATAATTGCAGAAATTTAATAATAATAATAATAATAATAGTTTAACAACAACAAAAAAGATTCGTTATCAGACAAGCCCCGACCCCATGAATACGACGGTGGTAGCGATTTTAAATGGCGAAATCGACGAGAAGCAAACAGCTTGTGTGACGTCTATTGACGTGTGGTTGATCCGCGGACCACCAACCAGTTTCCCGTCTGTCATTTTGGGAAACCCGTATCAGACTGACCTGAGGATGGATTTGTGTTTCTGAGAAACTTGGTTGGAGATAAAAAATAAATACGATCCAAACGAAATAACAAGATCTTTGTGCAGAGAAGAAAGAAATGCACATAGCAGATTCATTTGACAAATTAAAATGGACACAGTAAAAGAGATAAAAATTGTTATTATATCAATAACGAATACATTAACACGAAATAATAATTTCCATAAACATGATTTAATTCTTAAAAAAAAAAAATTGACTATTTTGCCGGTCCCAGTAAAATAGACACTAAGGTTATTTTGCTAGTATAGATAAATAGTGTTTTAGAACTAAAAAATATATTTGAGATCGTCAGCGTTGTGTAGGCAAAACATGCATAATATGCATATTGTGGTCTATGACTGTTGTCCTCAGGGGGTACACCTGATGTCTATTGGCAAGAGAACTCTGCATATGGGCAAGTTCTTGATTTGCAGAGACTATTATACGTGAAGTGCTTAAAATATTTAGAGACTTCTATATTTCTTTTAATAATTGATGATGAATAAACGATTCTAACTTTTGTTTTAATAATTGATGATGAAAAAGATTTTAAATTGACTTAACAATTGACGGTGAAAATAAATGAATTTCCGTGTGAAGTTATATTTAACAACACCTGCCTTCATAATAGTAAAAATATTTACCGGCAAAATAGCCTGGGGGTCTATTTTACCGCCGAGACTGGTAAAATAAGCTTAAGAACATGTTTGTGTATTTTACCGGAACTGACACAATAGCGTCTCCTAAAAAAAAAAAAAAAAAAAAAGCTACGTCAAAAAAAAAGATATTTACCTGTAATGCGATTGGGCAGGTGGGAAGACAATTTCAAAACCGTTTTACATTAGCTAGGTTTTGATGAATACTAGATCATCCATAAACTCATTGGATTTTTTTTTTCATATCAGTTCATGATACATAATGAGGTTATTATCAATTTTATTATTGATTACACACTTTAATTTGTATTTGAAGATGGTAAAAGAAGGTTTATTGTTCCACTGGGCTTCATAGCTAACACATTGTGTCAAAATTTGTAATAATAATTTAAAACAGATTTTTTAAACTTTTCACCCCAGGCAAGGCGATTGGGGGTTCTTTTCGAGACCAACGGTCAGGTTAGTTTTGTCAGCGATAGCAGATTTGCTATTTAGGCAGGAATAAATAGTAGTGTCGTCTGCATAGATGTTTACTTGGGAACTGATGACATCAGGAAAATCGTTAATGAAGATAAGGAACAGTGTAGGGCCCAGGATAGAGCCTTGGGGAACATCTGCGTCTGTGAGAAAGGAACTAGAGGAGAATACGTTAAGGACGAACTTCATTACACGGTTTGACAGGAATGATCGTCCTGAATATCGTGTCCCTGAAGCTTACTAAGCCAAACCTTATCAAACGCTTTAGAGATATCTAGAGCCACAGCAGAGCTTCTCCGTTATTGTGAAGTGCTTATTAAACAAATTCAGTTAGATCCGTGAGCACATCAGCTGTAGATCTGACAAAGCGAGAGCCATATTGCTTGTCAGAGAGAAGATCATGGGATGTAAGGGGCTTAACCACTTCGGCGTTGATTTAAGCTTCAAAGACTTTACCGAAGAGTGGTAGGAGACTGATAGGACGGTAGACAGATGAGTCAGAAGTGTCACCAGAGTTCTTGAAGACAGGTACAACAGGATGGAAAACAGGAGTTGTTGAGGCAGGAGTTATAGTCATTTTCAAAATAATAAATATATTTATTAATTATTAGTAAAAACTTTCCCGGACAAAACACGAATAAAAAGCACCCAAAACGCCTTAATGCAAATATATCCTGATTTAAAGTATGAAAATAAATTATTTTATGATATCAATAGATATATGTTTTACTTCTTTATATTAAAAGAGACATTTCTTCTATAAATTGTAATTTGAATACAAAATTAATAATTAATACTAAAGACAGCAATAAAAGATTTAATGTTCTACTGGACTTCGTAGTTAATACATGGTGTAAAACTTTGAAGTTTTTTCAAAATAAGTATATATTTTTTATTATGCATACTTGTTTCTTCCTCATATTTGTTTCAAAATAATTAATGGCAGCAAATCAACGTGCATCTATTTACCATCAAGTCATGTGACAAATATCATCTTCACAATTCAAATAGTTGTTTATAAAAAAAAAATTTCTAATGTTGTGTAGTGAATTGTATAAATATATGTTGTGTATATTTAAATTTATTTAGTAATATTGTTATAATGTGTTATGAATGTTTATTATTTTTCACACGCAATATAGTTGGAATATAATATGCAAGCGTTTGTCTGTATTTGTAGATTAATAAAGTGCATCGAAAGCAAATACTGAATTTCCTATTAAAAATGCCGTAAAAAGAGATAAACGGCCCTACCTAAAGAAATCCTTGTCTAATTTTAATGAAATTTGGCACTGCACTCTGCAGGAGTTTAAGCTACAATGTGTTCCTAAATTGCTTGTGGTATTATGTATCATGTATTATGCATCATGTATTATGTATCATGTATCATGTATTATGTATCATGTATCATGTATTATGTATCATGTATTATGTATTATGTATCAGTGAAACTGTATCATGGGAACAAACATACATACATACAAGATTAGTTTTAGTATTATATAGATAACAGAATCGTAAAGAGTGTTTTTCTACTCGAAGATAATTTTTCCATCGGATGGGGTCGCTTAGCAACAGAGTTATTCCTGAGTAATCTGTAATATTACGTGTTTTGTTGTCACCTAATTATCTGTGAAATCTCCATGGTTAGGAAATTGCTAAAATCGACATCCCAACCCACCATGTTTTACAGCCAAAGACAGACAAGCAAGAACATATTTTTCAGGAGCATTACTGATAAACTTGAATTTGATTTCAGTCCCAAATATTCTTCCATGTAACATGTCCTCTCGGAACGTGAGCGTTCATCGTTCTCCACAACTTCCTTTCAGCTTGGAGTAAAGATAGTCTTTGTCATCCTGCCAACTCCCGTTCCACCATCTATCCACACAAGCTCGTCATTTAGATTACTCGCTGCCTCCTCTCGTCTCTTTTGCCTTCTATGTGTCTTGTGAGTGTCAAATTCTCCAAGCCCACCTTTCTTATTATACCTCCTAGAACTTTCGGCTGTAGCTGTCTTATGATTCTCGGTATAAGTGTGCCTTTTGTTTCCATTTCCCTCATGAATTAGTTTCTTACATGCTCCGTCCGTGGTATTTTCAGTATCCTTCTGTAGAACCATATATATATATATATATATATATATATATATATATATATATATATATATACATTTGTCAAGTCCTATACTGTCCACATATGTTTATGTCTGTATGAAGCCCCGGCGGACGAGCGAGTGTGCATGTGTGTCTGCGTACCTCAACGGGTGTACGGACATGCATCTATGTTTGCGTTAGCATGAGTGGCATCACGACGACGATTCCACCCACCACTTCCATAATAACACCAATACACGCAATCTACATAAATCCAAAAAATAAAAAAAAAATTAATCAGTTTGTCTGACGATCGCAAAAGCGTTAAACCCAGGGTCACAAACTCACATCAATCCAACCAAAATATATATATATATATATATATATATATGTGTGTGTGTGTGTGTGTGTGTGTGTGTGTGTGCGTGTGCAATTCTCAATTGCAATTGGTATTATGTATATATATTTTTTGATGTTTTATTGTTGTGTAATAATACTTAAGTATGATGTTTGCATAGGCTCAATATATTTATTTTAATCAATTGGCATGAGTATTTATGAAGTATTTATAAATTTATTAATATTATAGGTCTTTTAATATATTAATATGTGGTGTATATATTAATATATAATATTGATACGGAGTATTTAAATGTATCTTACTAATATGGCTAGTTTTATTTCAATAATTTATCATCCATTGTCTGGTTTGAAAAATCCTTGTAAATTTTATTTCAATTTACAAGGTGAAAATGACCATTAGCCTAATGTAATCTTAATTCCTATTGTATAATATATATATATATATATATATATATATATATATATATATATATATATATCGTATAGAGAAAAACGTTAAAATTCCCATCCTTTCTGCCGTGCGAAGATGGCCTAGAGGTTAGATATCTGACTGATGTCAAATGTCTTGACCCCAGTTTGAAGCAATCGGACATCTAACCACACTGATGAGCTGTGATACAGCGAAACAGTCTGTCTGTGGATGACTATATTCGAACTCGTCTCTCCGATTTCTCCATCCGAACCGTTATCCACTATTCCACCGTGCAACCCTAAGTTCCTAGTTCGAATTTCAGTCGAATCCATTACATCGACTTCCGTTACGTGCTAAACGGAAAGGTATTAATCCTCTTCTTCTCCCTCCAGCTATGGGTAAATAGCCTTGGATGGCAACCCAATGAAATGGGGACAATATTATTTAATTGTTGTTGACAGTTTCTCAAAATGTAAAATCCCTATCTGCAATGGTTCAATTAAATCTTTGTGTCGGACAATGGCACATAAGAGTTCAAAGTCTTTTTGAAAGTTTTGTCGATTGTACATATTATTACCGCACCTATCTCCCTCTATCTAATGGACAAGCAGAAAGATTTATAGACACTTTCAAGCGAGCATTAAAAAAGCCAGACGGAAACGAATCCGTTGACGATATCCTACAGTTTTTGAGGTTCTATTGTGTCACACCAACTAAAATAGGGGTTGTCATCTGCAGAGTTAATGTTCGCGAGAAAAATAAGATCTGTGTTCGGTAATCTGTTGCCAAACGGAAATAAAAAAAAAAAAAAAACAATAAAGGAAAAAACAGATACAAAACCCTGTACACCAAAATATTTTTTTCTAAGGGTATAGAAACGGGAAATGAAATTTTGAATACCGGTGTCATTGATAAACGCATCGGGATATTAATGTATATAATTAAAGACCCCAAAAAGACCATTAAGAGACATCACAACCAGAATAGGAAAAGATACTCGGAGGATATAAATAACCAAAAGGAAGAACCGATGAAGTTTATTTTTGACAAATTCGACGTTTCGATGCCCTTAGTAGTGCCTAAGGAGAAATGTTCGAGTACACGGAAAAGAAAATCTGCAGGGACTATAGGGATAAACCCGAAAAGGAAAAAGTACCAATTCCATAGAAAATAGACTATTAAAAAAAGGGGGGATGTTGTGGAGTAGCTGAACACCCCCACAAGATGAACTGGTCTAAGACTATTTAAACAGCACTCTCTCTTACT
>CAHIKZ030000657.1:2217500-2237500 GCA_903632075.3 Acanthosepion pharaonis
GGTAATATTTTTTCCTCAAAAATGTATAGCTGGTAATATTATTTTAAAAAATGTATTGCTGGTAATATTTTTTTTCAAAAACCTATTGCTGGTAATATTTTTTTTCAAAAACCTATTGCTGGTAATAGTTTTTTTCTTCAAAAATTTATTTCTGGCAAAAATTTTTTAGAAAGTATTTCTGGTATTAAAACCTATTTTTACACTTTCATAATGCTTTTTAGCTCAGTTTCGGAGTTAACTATTTGCCCATAGCTGGGACCCTAACAGGTGCTACCACACCGGGGTCAGAATGGGCCTGGGAACACCAGCAAGAGGTGCTTCCACGCTACTCAAAACCTCCTGATCAGAGGCCTTGCAGTTGGACGTAGTTTATCGTCATACCCAGGACGCCGATGTAGTTTATCGTCTTACCCAGGATGCGGATAGAACGCTTAAATTCATGTAGTCAGGGTACAAGGGGAAAATATTCATGCGTTTCGTAATATCGGCATTTTCATTGGCTTATCTATGGAAAATTCAACTTTAATCGTTAACCCAGGTAACCATACAAAATGGAATGAAATCATAGAAGCAAATCAGAAAAGAAAGAAATATGGTTCAGAAAAAAAAAGATGATGATCGAATGACAGTTTCAAACAAACCAAAAATGGAGTCCAAAACAATAGCAAATGACAGAAGAAACACGCGCTGAGTGGTTCTTTCCTGTCTGCCATACATGTCATTTATTCGCGGACCTAAAAGAAATCGCCTTTGAAAGAAATACTACTAAAATAGAAACTTAAACTTCTATTTTCTACGATAAATTAAAAGAAAATAAAAGTACCAAGTCAGCGAGTAGTGAGGACAGCCATAAAAGATTTTGAAACAGACAAAACAAAACGATAAAAGTGATTCTTAGAGCAAATGTAATGTCCTATCACTGATATTTAGTTACGGTTTACCAGCTTATTTAGAATCCAAACAAAATGCCAGCCTTTTGTGGTTTTCTTGCGAACTTGAGATTCGCCGCTTGCTCTTAAAAGAGAATGTATAAACAAAAAAAAAAGATTTTTAAAAAATATGGAAGAACTTCACTTACTGAAAAAATAATGTAAAAAAAATCATTGTTCACGAATCATAATCATGATTTTCCAATTAGTATCTTATTGATAGGTTTCGAATTACAACGTACATTGGCTGCCGTGCGAAACAATCAGACAAATATACTGAAGACAATTTAATTGTTAGTCTATTAAATTTGGAGTGAATTGATATGACCAGTGGGAAATGGCGGACTTCCTTTCCCGCCATTCTTTCTCCCTTTACGGCTGTTTGCGACTGCGCCTGCTGCTATTAAGGCCACAATGTGTTATTCTTCCTAGTTACCCCTTTTCCTCCATCCCCCCTCACCTCGTAGCAAATTAATTGAATTCTATTGTGATTCTTTTATGGATAAAAAAAAATGACAAATGTAAAAAAGAAAAAAAGGTAAAAGCAAACTAAATACTGCGTCGTGTTTGATTTGAAATCGGAGTAAGATGTTACACTGCATGAACAATCAAGCTGCGATTGAAAGTAATGCCAATAGATAGACACGCAACAACAAATCAACAACAAATAAACATCAAATAAACATACATATTCTGTGTATTTAGGCAGCAAATGTTCGTTAAGGTAAATATTATAAAAAAGACAACAGATATTTTGTGTCGATTAATTTTAATGATCGACTTTTCCAAATTACGAATAATCCTTCTCGAATAAGGAGGAAATTCCATCAAAATTGGTTCAAGCTTTCGACTTTCTTAAGTCATCGTCAGGGTAGGTAGAGATAAATGGTGGATTTCGCAGAACTCATAAGTGTTGTGACGTAAACAAATAGTATTGTAACGTAGGCAAGTAGTATTGTGACGTAAATTAGGTTTTTGTGTGTTTTTTTCTAACGGAATTTCCTCTTTGTTTAATAAGGAGAATTCGCAATTTGGAAAAGTTGATCATTATAAGTAATCGACACAAATTTTCAGTTATATTTTTATTATTTAAAACATATATATATATATATATATATATATATATATATATATATATATATATATATATATATATATAAATTAAGGGGGATTTGAATAATCATAATTCATCGAGTCTAGAAAAATGCATTGGACGGCCGTTTCGTCCTACTTTTGGGACTACATCAGCAGCGCGCATCCACTACGAGAATCGAAACCGGACCGTCACAATATGACGTAAGTGACACACCCACTGGACCAACGGGTCCCGGTGCCGGCGACGGTAGTGGATGCGCACTACTGATGAGTCCCAAATATAGGACGAAACGGCCGTCCAGTGCTTTCTGCATTCTGTTGTGGATTCTTCTAGACTCAATGAATTAATTATAATATCTACTAATATATCTATTAACCTATGAATAAATCTACTAATATATCTACTCATATACGTGTAAACACTAAATATCACGTTTATAATAATAATAAATAATGTTGGATATATATATATATATATATATATATATATATATATATATATATATATATGTCTGATTAAATAAATTACAAACATTATGCCTGCTTATTTGTAGCATAATCCGTTCATATTTACGGATATTACAATCAAATGATGCAAGAAATGTACTGTAACAGTGAAAATCACTTCCAAGTAATTTCCATCTTATTTAATTAATGTTAGCAATTTATTTAATCAGACATGTCTAAAAGAGAATTTGGTGCCTAAATACACACATACACACACACACATATATATATATATATATATATATATATATATATATATATATATATATATATTATAATTATTTTTTTTTAAATATGATTTCATCGCGACACAGAAATTACTATGTTTCGAAACTGGTCATCCATATTCAATTTTAATTTCAATATTAAACCTTAACTGTTGACAGCATCACTCCACTTTGTAATAAAAAGCACAAGGAGACGCAGGTTCAATCCCTGCCAGGGAAGACATTTTCTTTGCTTACGTTTAAGTTTAATTTCACCATTATTATTATTATTACTATTATTATTATACAAGTCATTAATCGCATAAATTGTTCTTACTCGTGGGAACTATGTTCTTATGCCTTCATGTGCGGATGAACGATAGAAGCAGTCGTGGTTTTACCATTCTGCTTGAGCCAGTCATTTTAAAGAGGTGTGGAGTGGCATTTGCGTCGCTCGGGGACCTGTTAAAAGCCGATCAGTTCTGCTGTTGGTGAACACACTTTGATTTTGATAAACTGAAATACAACTGCTGGGATTTCATTCTGGTTGAGCCGATTCCCCGATTACCAGTTTCATTTTAATCGACTTGTTGGCCGCTCTCAAATTTCAACGTTCACCGAGAAGCATTCTTTGGAAACGACATATTTGATGCAGAAGAAGATATATTTATATGGTGGGAATCTGCAGGGACTATGATTTGTGTGAAAGAGATACAGTATTGCTTAGTTAGATACATCTATTTTGAAGATACAAGGAGAAATGGAATCAGGCCTTTCCCTAGGGCGCTCGTGTCAAGTAATCAACTTAATAGTAAATAAAAGATAAAACTGGTATTTCATTAAAAATACTGTTATATAGGAATAAAGTGTCGCTGCCGACACTTCAGTTTGAACATAGATCGCCAGTGAGAAAACTCAGGCGATCACATTATTGAACTAAGTAGACCACGTGACCATAGAGGAAACGCATAAGCAGGAGGTCGCATGGCGTCTAATTGATCGTTATTCCTAGTCTATCCTCTATTACTATTCGGATCGCTATTCTCTATTCCCTGTGCTATTTTCTATGCGGATTACTAGTAATTCGAGCGAGTATTATCGAGCAAGTACTATTAGTACAGAGGAGGCACGGTGGAGTAATGCATAGCGACTCGGATTGGGGAATCGGAGTTCGAATTCCAGTCAAATCCATTATATTCACTTCCGTGCTAATACCCTTAGGAAAGGCATGAATCCGTTTCTTCACCCCCCAACTATGGGTAAATAGCAGGACAGACCAGGTTCTACAGCCTTGGATGGTTTACCACAGAAAGAAATGGCATCAAAAAATGAATAAATGGCATGAAAAAATCTGCCTCGTCAATCATGTATCGAAAAATGAATGATCGCCTAAGCGTGTATCACGCATGGCACATAAGTGACCGACTATTAGTGCGAGTGATATTCGAAGGCGTCTGACACCAGTATTGTTCAATGGCGTACTATAGTTGTATCTGTGATTATAACGTCTCTACTACAACGAGCATTACAAAAGTGACAACGAGTATTCGTTGGCATTGCAAAAGTGGCAATCAGTGTTCGTTACCATCACAAAAAACACACATTTTTCAAGAAATAGGACTTAAAATAAACCTTTCCAAAACAGAAAATATGAGTGAACGATGAAGATTATAAGGATACGGAGTATATATAAAGATTGGCCTCTGATTTGAAGAGTTTAAGATTGTAGGGTTCAGTGAATCATCCACACTGGAATCTATTCTATAAGTTTTGCATTTTGGGAGAAAACCGAGTGGAACTTCTTTCTTACAACTTGAATACGGAGGAGATGAGGGTGATTCGATTTAGTGGACATGGCATGTTGGGTCATGTCTATGAAGATTTGAAATCGTAGAATTAAACAGTGGGACTTATTTGAGCATTTGCCATGGCAATAGAGACAGAATCGCAATAGGCTTCAGATATAGGGTCAGTCAGGACGAATGTGCAGATGGGATTATAAGTAATCCTCCAACATGACCGCGTAAGCGATTTTGAACTCTGTCAAGGTTGGAAAATGAAGATTAGCCAGCTCTCGCCCAGATATGTCAGCAATACTCCATTTCTGGTCTCATCTGGCTCTTAAAAACAAAGCATTTCAGAAGGAGTCAGGTACTTTCTGAAGTGATGAAATATAACTGAGCATTTTTCCAGCATCTTTCGCAATGGATCGTATATGTGAGTCCCAATTTAGGTCTGAAGTGATATTATTCTTCACAGGTCAAATTAGAAGCGTCTTAGAGATCATACTGTGATCTCTACTGTCTTTTTTCTTTTTTCTTTTCTTTCCTGTTTCTTTTTTTTTTTCTTTTCTGTTTCTTTTCTTTGTCTTTTTTCTTTTGTTTTCTTTTTTGTTTTCTTTTTTCTTTTCTGTTTCCTTTTTTTCTTTTTTCCTTTTTTCCTTTTTTCTTTTCTTTTTTCCTTTTTTCTTTTCCGTTTCCTTTTTTCTTTTCTGTTCTTTTCTTTTTCTTTTCTTTGTCTTTTTTATTTTGCTTTCTTTTTCTTTTTTCTTTTGTTTCCTTTTTGTTTTCTTTTCGTTTTTGTTTTTTTGTTTTTTATTTTTTCCTTTTTCTTTTCTGTTTACATTTTATTTTATTTTATTTTTTTCTTTATCTTTTTTCCTTTGCTTCCTTTTTCTTTCTTCTTTTGTTTCATTTTGTTTTGTTTTCTTCTTCTTTTTCTTTTTCTTTTTTTTTTGTTTCTCTGTTTTCTTTTTTTTTACTTTTATTAAGTTTGTTTTCTTTTTCTCTTTTTGTTTTCTTCACAAAATAATTTCTCATATGTGGATATTAGCTGTAAAAAGTCTTTGACTGACAACTAGATGAGGAATTTCTTACCTCACGGCACAACTTTAGAATCTCATCTATATTTTTTTGTTGTTGTTGATTTTTGTTGTTGTTGTTGATTTTTGTTGTTTTTTCTTCGAACGAGAATTCTGAAATGGTTTCTGACATGATATCGCCGGCCTTCTAACGGATATTGATTCTCAATATTGAATAAGATTCTGATATTGACCCTGTTATACAGGTGAGGTGTGGGACAGATGGGAACATAAATGCATTTCCTTACACATGTTGTAACGAATGGGTCACAGTTGAAAGATAGCAAGTTATTTAATAAAAAGGGTCATCTTTCATATTTTGGACGATATAAATACTCAGTTTTTTATCATTTGAAAGCAATGCAACAATGCCACTAGAACGCAGGGTGGGGTCATGGAGGTTGAAAGGGAAAAAGAATAAGAAGACGAAGAATGGGGATGATTGAGTAAAGGACAAAAAGTAACAAGGTTCAAGAAAAAAAACGTTGCCAATTGATGGTTCGGTTTGTTTCATGTCATATTAACCTATTATTTAATGCCGTCAAGATTTTTCTTGCTGGTAATTTTTTTCCGGACATATATTCCAGGTATTAAAACCTATTTTTACATTTTCATAGTGCTTTGACCCCAGTTTGAGGGTTAACTATTTGTCCATAGCTAGGACCCTACTGGTTGCTACCGCCCCGGGTCAGGGTGGACCTGAGAACACCAGCAATTAAGATGTGGTTCGACACTCCTCAAAACCTCCTGATCTGAGGCCTTGCTGCCGGATGTAGTTTATCATCATACCCAGAACGTTTTGGCAATTGACGTTGCATTTAAATTTTTGAAAACTCTAGTTATCCGGGATGCAAGAAAATGGCAGGGGATTTTCCAAGTGAAAAGTGCGAGAAAGAAACTCTAGGAGTAGAATTGGCGGTTGCATTTAGTTAATTCAACAGTAAAACAGTAAAAACCTAGATGCCAATCTAGTAGCAAGCATAAATTCATGTAGTCTAGTCATCAGGAAAAAAAGCTCGTCAGAGCAGTTGCTATGAAAATATTTGTAGAAAAGACAGATGGAAGCCACTTCGCATCTGTGAGAAAGCGACTGAAGTCGAGATGCCTGGTCAAGATCGATTACATTACAGATACTTCTTTTGGATTTTGTCAAGAATCTTGAGATGTACAGCAGGAACAGCAGACCAGATATGGCAGCAGTATTCAATGCACGAAGGAATGATAGATTTTATAAATGTGCAAGATGGATTCTCTATTTACATTATTCGGACTATTGTCCTCATCTTTGTCGCTATACTTATTACAACGTTTCGGCCGTTGTACGCTCCAGCCTTCTTCAGCTGGTTGGAATGTCGAATTTAACCCTTGTTGTAATAATGTTGTAATAAATATGGCGACAAAGATGAAGGCAATAGTCCGAGAAATGTAAATAGTGTACATAATACCTCATCTCAGAAATATAGACAGATACTGAAGGTGGATTCTGTCGAGAAAAATTTTCTGGTACTACAGAGTGAAGCAACTTTCTTTGCAGTAGACGAAGCAATTGATTCGATATAGTCGCTCCACTTCATTTCAGTGGTGATATGTCCCGGAAAAGGAGATATTTCAACGAAGTAGCTAAGTGGTTTTGGCTACTATAACCAAGTAGAATACGGTAGCAGTAATCGACTGGTACGCGTCGTAGTCGCAGGTAAGAAGTGTAGATCAATGGCGTAGTCCAATGGGCGTCGTTATAGACTTAGCTCTCAGACTAAGGCTCTTCGAACTCTCGTACCTACACGTCCGTCGGTATTTATGACGGACACCAGCCAGTCATATTCCAGTGATGGGAAACACAGGTGTACGCGCATATTCCATTATATCAAGTGGAAAGCGTGATGCCAGGAAGGCGTAGTGTGCTCTCCTGGAGTTTAGCATCAACCATACTGATGGCAGACAGAAAAGGTTCTTTGTTATATGGAGTCTGCCTCATGGTCAAGACACTTGTCCATAATCCGATTTTCAAGCACGTGTAAAAAGGTGGCAAAAAATTACAGGAATACACTTTTCATATGAAAGATAGACTCAACATAATCTTCTTAATTTACCCAATTCATTCGGTTTCGCATCATTTGGCATTGGGTTATATTTAGCTAACCTAAACTCCTTCTAGTTATTAACAAAGATATATTATCTAAACTCTATACAACCGCTTTCTAAGATCAATGGTTTAAAAAGTGTTTGTGAGTGAAGCCTGTGGGTTATGGCAAGGATCATCCTCCGTTGAACAAGGTGGACTGGCGCTATAGAATCACAAACAAAGAACTGTACCAAATAACAGAAGCCACATCACTTGCGGACTACCAACAACAGCAACAACTAATAGAAAATAATGACGTAATGAATATGTTGATATTGCACACTACATCAGATAAAAGGTTAGGAAGGAAACTCCCATCAATACTGGAAAGAGCTATAACAGCTACTGGACTTGAGAAGAGAAAATAATGACATAATCAAGATGTTGATACTCCACACTACATCAAATAAAAGATTAGGAAGGAAACTCCCATCAATAATGGAAAGAGCTATAACAGCTACTGGACTTGAGAAGAGAAAATAATGACATAATCAAGATGTTGATACTCCACACTACATCAAATAAAAGGTTAGGAAGGAAACTCCCATCAATAATGGAAAGAGCTATAACAGCTACTGGACTTGAGAAGAGAAAATAATGACATAATCAAGATGTTGATACTCCACACTACATCAAATAAAAGGTTAGGAAGGAAACTCCCATCAATAATGGAAAGAGCGATAACAGCGACTAAACTTTAAAAAAATTATTTCCCTGAAAAATTCTTTTAAGAGAAAGTTCAACCGAACGCAGTACTGGCTTCTCAGTCAATGAATGCCAAATGTTTCCTGATAAGGAAACGGATAATATTAACATTACAATTACCATTTGAACTTTTTAAAACCATTTAAAACTTCTTCGGTTTCCAAAAACAGGGTCGTAGCAGAGAGAAATCTTGATTTTGGGGGATGGGGAAACAAAAATGTAGAATTTAGCTATAAGTTATCAAAGGCCGCTAACATGGTTAGCGGCAAGAACATTTAAAATTTGCAGTACCTGTAGATTGGAAGAAATTTGATACAATAGAGAACCGTCTGTGTTACCAATCAAAGTTTTCATCTTTCTTTGTATGTCTTCAGAAAATTTTTCATCTTTTTTTTATATCTTCAGAGAACTTTTCATCTTTTTTGGAATTTCTTCAGAAAACTTTTCAAAGTACTTTTCATCTTTTTTGGAATTTCTTCAGAAAACTTTTCAAAGAACTTTTCATCTTTTTTTCAATGTCTTCAGAGAACTTTTCATTTTTCTTTTTTTTTTTTTTTGAATGTCTTTAGAGAAATTTTCAAAGAACTTTTCATCTTTTTTAAACGTCTTCAGAGGACATTTCAAAGAAATTTTCATCTTTCTTTGAATATCTTCAGAGAAGTTTTCTTCTTTTTTTGAAAGTCTTCATGAACTTCTTAAAGAAATTGTCATCTGTTTTGAATGTCTTCAGAGAACTTTTCAAAGATGTTTTCATCTTTTTTTGAATATCTTCAGAGAACTTTTCAGCTTTTTTTAATGTCTTCAGAGAACTTTTCAAAGAAAATTTCATCTTTTTTGACTCGCCACAATACCAAATTAAAATGAAAACGCTCCCACGCGACAAAGGGAAATAACCATCAGCGTACACCAAGAATTCCAAAAGCCTTCCAAAAAGCTAAGCAAAGTATTAAGAAACAGGAAAATCTCGTTAGAAACAAAGAAAAGAATGCTTAACTGTTGTGCGATATCGGTTCTCCTACTTCAGTAAACAGATATTTGAGTCTACAGAAGAATGCTGAGAATACCTTAGACTGAACATGTGAACAATGACAAAGTTTTACAGAAAATGGAAACAAAAAGAAGACTTATACTTAACACCAGACAGAGAGAGTTGAAATTTTCCCGGCACAAATGAAGAAGGAGGGCTTAGAAAATCTGACACTCACAGCACATAATGAAAGCAAATGGAATAGAGGAAAACAGCGCATAGCTTACCGGACGAGATTGTCTAAATGATTTGCAGAACATGGATTAAGAGAGATAGTGAAAAAACAAAATATAATAACAGCTACATAGAACGGGACATGGTGGAGAGCCATGATCGCCGACATTCTGAAGCTTAATGCCACAAAGAAGAAGTGTAAATGTTGGCAGAACAGGGGTTAGGAAAGACAGCGAAACGACAAAATTTACTAAAGGCTATGAAGGACAGGAAATTGGGGAGAGCCATGATCGTCCACGCCCTGAAGGGATATGGCAAATAGAAGAAGAAGAAGAAGAAGAAGAAGAAGAAGAAGAAGAAGAAGAAGAAGAAGAAGAAACCACCAAACGGATTATATCAGAAACGTTTTCTTTTAAAGATCATATCTTTTGAGAATTTTTTTTTTAATTTTAATCCCACGTGCGTCTAAATGGTTGAAATATTAATGTGTGAAGAAACAACAGAGTCTAAAAAGAGAAAGAGGGAAAACATAAAAGAAAATATTAAAAAATTATAAAATGAGTGAATAACTGAGAATAAAGAAAAGGAGAGAAAGAAAGAATTATTGAAAGAAACGAAGTTGCATTTAGCAATTTATAGAAGAAGATGTCAAAGAAAGAAAGAAAGAATGAAAGAAAGAAAGAAAGAAAGAAAGAAATATAGGCAGAAGAAAAGAAAGCAATATGTGATTACAAGAAAGAAAGAAAGAAAGAAAAACCTATAGACAGAAATATAGACAGAAAGAAAGAAAGTAGCATGTGATTAAAAGAAAGAAAGATAGAATAAAAGAAAGCAATATGAGATTAAAAGAAAGAAATATAGATAGAAAGAAAGAAAGTAATATGTGATTACAAGAAAAAGAAAGAAAGAGAGAAATACAGCAAGAAAGAAAGAAAGGAAGAAAGAAAGAAATAAAGAAACAAGTGATTAAAAGAAAGAAAAAAGAAATATAGACAGAAAGAAAGAAATATGTTCTTAAAAGAAAGAAAGAAAGTAATATGTGATTAAAAGAAAGAAAGAAAGAAAGAAAGAAAGATAGAAAGAAAGTAATATGTGATTAAAAGAAAGAAAGAAAGAAAGAAAGATAGAAAGAAAGTAATATGTGATTAAAAGAAAGAAAGAAAGAAAGAATTTGAGAAAAAATAAAGTAGTGCTGCATAGAAAGAAGAAAACATTTCGCCATTTTTTCCAGAAAGGGCCACATACTTTGAAAATCAGCATACAACATCCTGCCTTGACATAAACCTGAACTCATAAGAGCACACATCTTGGAAATCACAATATGTAATCTTTTTCATTGATTCACTTTTGCGTGTATTTTTTCGATGATTGTCTTTTTAACAAACAAAATATAGGTGTGTATGTCGACTGATTTTAACTTTTAACTTCAGCTATCAAGTTGATATTTCATGTAGACAACACAATCAAATCCTTTTTTGTTTTATCGCGTACAACTATGAAACTTTCTATATTATATCCTACACTGATATATATTTGAAGCCCATAAGACTGAATATATTGACAGAGAGTATATTGTTTACATTGTTTACATTATTCGGACTATCATCATCTTCATTGCCATATTCACAACGTTTCGGCCGTTGTACGCTCGGGCCTTCTTCCGATGATTGGAATCTCGAATCGAACATTTTATTCCGTCTATTGAAGTAGATTTTTCTAGTTCCACATGCTATGCCTCTTCCAGATGTCTCAGTTATTTCCTTTGAACTCAACTCTCCTAGTTTTTTGGTTCACCACTGCCTCAGCCTGGTATTGAACTCACAACTTACACAATGTAAATAAGTATAATACATCATCTCAGTGATACAGACAGATATTGGTTCTGTATTTAAGTTTATTTTAGCCCTGTCCTTTATAGTATGTACATAATTGAATGGTTCAGGTGTTATACTGAACGTGTGCGCATGTGCAGAGTAAATCCGAGTTCACGCACACTCTGGAGGAGATTCTTATGATTGATTTCGTGAAAAAGAGATGTTAATGTGTCTATAATCTCAAACCCAAAAGAAAGTACTCAGACGAACTACCTTCTTCAGTTCCACCAATTCTAACCTTTACATCTAGGCCCCATCATTCTACGCGCATTACGTGAACCACCCACATAACTCCCCCCCCGTATTCCATTGGCGAGAAGTAAGTTCCACTCTAGCCACTTCTTCCTGCGAACAACTGCTCTGTGGAACCGACTCTCAACAAGATATTTTCCTGATCACTACAGTCTTAACTAGATTATGTCTAGGATTAACCCTTATCTTCCCCACATATCGGCATAAACTGTACCTATTACTCTGTAACACTACATTAACAAATATTATAAATTTTATAATTATATAATATTGTCCAGAGAGTGTAAATTATATAATTCTACACTTAAGAGAATAACATGTAAGTTCAGTAATTCTATACTTACGGGAATAGAGTGTAAATTCTATAATTATACACATGACTGAATAAAATGCAAATACTATACCTCTATACTTGAAGGAATAGAATATAAATTCTATAATACAATATTACTTGTATTCTGAATACAATATTACATGAAGTAATATAATGCAAATTCTATAATTCTATACTTAACCGAATAGAATGTAAATTCTATAATTCTATAGTTAAAAAACAAAATATAAATTCTATAATTCTATACTTAAACGAATAGAATATTAATTCTGTAATTCTATACTTGAGGTAATAGAGTATAAATTCTATAATATTATACATAACTGAATACAATATAAAATCTATAGTTCTAGTTAAAGGAATAGAAAATAAATTGTATAATTCTATACTTAAGTGAACAGGGTGTAAATTCTGTAATTCTGTACTTAAGAGAATAAAATGCAAATTCTATATTGCACATAACTGAATACAATATACATTCTATAGTTCTCTAGGTAAAGGAATAGTAAATAAAATATATAATTCTATACTTAAGTGAACAGGATGTAAATTCTATAACTCGATGCATGAAGGTCAACCAGCTTCAGGTGGCCTAAGGGTGACACCATATGGCACTGGGATCAGAGCGTACTCTTGTTGGCGCTGTTCATTGTAATGGCGTTTTAATTGGCGCTGATATAGTTTGCAGACATTACTTCCATATAAAAGGATATAATTACTGTAAGTGAGTATGATTGTGTTTAAAAAGAGTAACTTCGTTAATGTGAGTTTTATATCATTTGTCAATTTGTAACGCTAGGATATCTACGTCTTTCATGACGCTGGGGATAATAGCTTCTTTTTTTTATTGACTGGTAGTTCGGTCTGATGTGTTTACGACATCCCTTATTTGCATTATTCACAGTCAGACTAATATCTTCACTAACGATCAGAAGTACCAGTTTCAAATGGTCTCTCTACTGGGAGGGGCCTCTAGACAGATTTTAAATACACACAGAAATAGACAGAACTAGAGGTCACTTTTTGTTTCAGCTTCAACTTTATTTTTCAGCTAAATTCTGAAATTTGATTTACATTTATTCATTTATCTGTAGCAGAAGATTCGTCGCCTGGTTCAAACTCATCCCAGTTCTTTCGAACAAGAGTTGGTTCCTTGTTCCCTGTTTGGGACCTAAAGTCTGCTTCATCTATACTTGGACATCTCTCCTGAAAACTGAAATTTTCTGGGATCAGGTTCGCCTATCTCTTGTTCACGTTTGTTCAGTTTTTTGTAATCCTTGCGTCTTTTAATTGGCGCTGATAGAGTACGCCTTGAACACTGAAGACATAATTAAAGAGTCTAGAATTAG
The DNA here is from genome assembly GCA_903632075.3 of Acanthosepion pharaonis. Lineage (NCBI taxonomy): Eukaryota > Metazoa > Mollusca > Cephalopoda > Sepiida > Sepiidae > Acanthosepion > Acanthosepion pharaonis. The sequence goes on from CAHIKZ030000657.1 coordinate 2,230,935, forward strand.
CTGTTGTTTACTTATGCGCTAATACAACTCCACACTTCTATCTTGAGTGGTCGGATATATAAAAGTAAAAAAAAAGGAAAATGAAAAAAGAAATGGTTGAATAAGAATGTGCCTTCTCGCCGGACTTATTCAACTTTTGCAGTGCGGTGATAGAGAGAATAAGTATTCAAACAGAAACCTCGCCATTATGTGTTTTACACGTTCATTTTGTCGGCGAGATTTTCTTTAATATTTGTAAACAATAAGTGGGGAAGATTGATAAGCCTTCCGATTACTTTTAATATGAGCTAGAGTTGCCAATCAAATCTTCCGTTGTCTATGAAGATCAAATATGAGTTTTGTGGGAGTTTCATATATTTGGGAAGGATATTAGAATTATCCAGAACTTATACTGGAAGCAAAGCAATAGAAAATGTAAGAATAATCGTCCAGATTTATTCAACCATTGCAGTGAGGTTATTCTGAGAAAATTTGACAGGATTCATTACTGGTGGCCAAAATCTTAACAGCATAAGATATGCAGATGATACAGTGTTGACAGTAGACATAGAACAGAAATTACAGGAACTGCTACAGAAGGCGAGAAGAAAGGACTAAATATCAATTGTAAGAAGACAGAAAATAAAGTTGACAAAATGAAGAGCCCAACATGCGAATTGCAAATATAAAGATGCTGAAATTCAGGTAAGTACAAAGATTTGAATATTGTTTAAAAGGCGGAAAAGACACCAAACTCCGAAGGCGCATTGGGACGGGAAAGATGCCTTTAATTATGGGTTTTTTTGTTTTGTATTTTTTTTTTATTAACACTGTTTTTTTGTTTTTTTGGATTTGAATTGGTTCAAACCCAAACATAAAATTCAAACAAAAATCAAGAAACAGGAAAATTGTTTTTCTTAACTGTTGTGTGATATCGTGAATGAACAATTGCCTCATAAAACAGAAATCGATTGAATAGGAATTTTTATTAGAATAATCCAGAACTTATAATAAACAATTGTCTTGTAAATGGAATTTTAAAGGATTCTGAATGTCAAAAAAAAAAGAAAAAAGGATGTGTCTTCTCTCCGGAGTTATTCAAAGACAATGGGAGAATTAAAAAACATTCATTACCTGCAAATGAACAAAAAAAGAAATGGAAATTTTACAGAATGTATTAAAAAAAAAACGAGAAGGACTAAATCTGTAAGTTGCAAAAAAAAATGTCTTATAACAGAAGATCCAAAATACGACATCAAATTCCTTCAAAATTGGGATAGCAAAAGATCCCAAAAGTTAAACAAATATAGAAAACAGGAAAACATTAGAAAAAAAAAGAAAAGTGTATTGAACACACACACTATATGGCATTAAATACCGGACCACACACAAACAACCAACACAAATGGGTTTTACAGAATGGTAAGGTATGGAATTCGAGCAACGACGAAGACTTTGTCCAAAAAAGGACACTTATACGTTCTGAAATTTCTGGCGACAGAATCGTGTTTTATCGTGTTTTTCAAAAAAATTGATTTGGTGAGCTATGCAATATGACAAAAAAACAATTGTTGTCCTATGAGTTTTTATTCCAATACATTTTGACGCTGTCAGAACCACATAAAGAAGGTAATTAGTTTTTTTGTTTTGTTTTGTTTTTTTGTTTTTACGAATTGGTCAAACCCAAACTCAAACAAAAACATTGTTTTCAATCGTTATGAGTCTATCGATTGAATAAATTTTATTATAACAATTGTCTTGTAAATGGAATTTTAAAGCATTCTGAATGTAAAAGTTTTGAAACACTGCCAAAAAAAAAAAATCGGTTGAAAAATGTTAGGAAATCCGATCCAATATATAAACACACACACACACACAAACAATGGGTTTTTTATGCGTATTTCGATATAGTTGTCCCCCTTTCATGGCGACAGAAGATTTATCAGTTTTTCAAATTGAGACCATTATCCTCATCTTTGTTGTGAAGTTTTGTTGAAATCAAAACTTTTCAGACGCCAATCTGTTTATAATTTAAGTTTTTTTCCTCATCTTTGTTTTTGATCAAAACTCTGTTCTCAAGTTCTTTTCAACTCACTCTGTCCAAGAATTACTATGATTACCATATTCAGGAATCAATGCCCTAACACACTAAGCTACTCTTCCGTGAGTTAATACTGAATCTAAAACCTGGTAGAAAAAGAAAAAAACAGAAGATATGTCTAAATGTCTAAACATGGACAACGATTCCCCGAATGTTACCCGGATCGAAGATGAAGACGTCAGTCAGATTATATATATATATATATATATATATATATAGTAAAAAAAGAAAGAACAGTAAGATATATAATCCGGTGTTCTTATTGATATTTTTATTTTTACAAAACAGTGCTCAATGTAACTCTACAGAGCATAAATATTATAAATTAACTGATTTAAAAATATGGTTCCATCTCTACACAGGAATCACCATGTTTCAAAAAGAGAAACTAAAGTCTTCAAATCCAATTATATAATTAAATTCAAAGCATTAGTTCTGTTTCATGTTCAAGCGAATTTTGGATTCCAAAAGTGGATGCACAATCATAATTATCATCAACAAGATTTTCCTCAACATCATAAAATCAAATTTTTCTAATATCAACTAATAATAAGAATTGTAGTGGCTACAGTTAACCATGTTAAATTCAAATGAGGAGTATAGGAGCAAAAGCACGCAAAGCTAAACGTTGCTACTATGGCTTCCATAGCAAGTAGTTTTTAACAGGATGTACTTGTTAACCCAGTGGGTTACTCTGTGGAGTACAGGACCACAGGCCCACAAAGCTAAAATCTGCTGCTGTAGATTCCGAAGCAAGTAGTTTTTAACAGGATGTGCCTGTTAACCCCTTGCGCTCCCCAGTGGAGTACAGGACCCCAAAGCAAAAATCAGCTGCTCTGGATTCCGAAGTAAGTAGTTTTTAACAGGATGGGCTTGTTAACGCTGTAGGCTCCTCTGTGGAGTACAGGACCACAGGTCCACAAAGCTAAAATCTGCTGCTGTAGATTCCGAAGCAAGTAGTTTTTAACAGGATGGGCCTGTTAACCCCTTGCGCTCCCCAGTGGAGTACAGGACCCCAAAGCAAAAATCAGATGCTCTGGATTCCGAAGTAGTTTTTAACAGGATGGGCTTGTTAACGCTGTAGGCTCCTCTGTGGAGTACAGGACCACAGGTCCACAAAGCTAAAATCTGCTGCTCTGGATTCCGAAGTAAGTAGTTTTTAACAGGATGGGCTTGTTAACGCTGTAGGCTCCTCTGAGGAGTACAGACCAATGACCCACAAAGCTAAAATCTGCTACTATGGATTTCCATAGCAAATAGTTTTTAACAGGATGGACTTGTTAACCCAGTGAGCTCCCTTGTGGAGTACAGGTATAGAGGACCAAAAGAAAGAAGTTGCTGCTGTGGTTCCGCAAAAGTATTTGTTTTTTTTTATTACAGGGTGTAGTTGTTAACCCTTTAGGATCCCCTGTGAAGTATGGGATAAAAGGTCAAAAAAGCTAAACGTTTGCTGTTGTGGTATTTGTAAAATGTAATGTGTTACTGAGTGAGAAAGAATGTAAGAAAAGGAAAAAAAGATATTAATAAGGTGCGAGAACAATAAAAGAGACAGAGATAACGACTGATATTGCATTTAAATTTTTGAATGTAAAATGACAGGAAAGTGACTGAAGACGAGATGCCTAATAATTTTGCCTTTTCTTCTTTGTATTTTGTCATATATATATATATATATATGTGTGTGTGTGTGCGTGCGCGCGCGTGTGTGTGTGTGTGTGTGTGTGTGTGTATGTGTGTGTGTAATAAACGCTCCTTAAGGAACTGCGTTCCTGATCCAACCAAAGTCATCAATAATTATATTGGTCATACAACTACATGCCTATCTAGACGACTCACATTACACCTACCCGGCGACAGCTCAACTCGGACTCATTTAAACACACACGTAAACGCCATCCGCAACATACTAGTAAGGAATACAAGTGTAATAATCTCACCCACATGTAAAAAAGATTAAAAAAATAATGGAAGAACTAATAATAAAAAAAGAAAAGCTTACGTTCAATAACATTATCAATGAACACGGCCACGATGTGCTGACCGTTTTTGGAAAATAAAACATACCTATAACGTTAGACATATACATTCAGTATATTCAGTTAAAAATAAAAAATTAAAAATCGTCAAAACAAAAAAAAAAGAGCACCATGATGCAATTCACTCCACCAGAAATTTGGAAACGGCATGTTACCCTGCTTGGTATTCGTGCCGAAAGCTTCAATACGAACATTTCAGAGTGCTTAGGTGTCAATCTGAAGACAGTGCAGAAGATTTGGAAAGTGCTGAATGAGTCTAATGGCAATTACAAAGGTACAGCAGCTCGACAAATCACTCTGATCGTTATGATAAAAAAAGGACTCCTGAACTTGTTGGTGAGGGCCTCAGACTCAATACGGAGGCCTACATCAGGAGCCTTGAGGATGTAGTAGTGGGTCAAGAGGGTGGCTGCTGAAAGATCTTATGTCTAACAACATGACTTTACACCATATCACATAAGCAGGAGAACCCAGTCATGACTGTCACACAATTTCTGAGATCACATCACCTCTTACATCTGGCCACCTAACGCTCCAGACTTCAACCTTCTTGATAATTATGTGCGAGGCGCAGTTGAACGAGAGACCAACAAAATTCCCTGTAACACAAAATGAAGGCTTATGGCAGCATTCACCAAATTAAAGACGGAGATCGTCCAGAAGAAATGCAGATTCCGAAGTCGTCTGGAGGCCGTGATTGAAGCCAATGGCGATTTTATTGAATAAATGTGCTCTTCAGTATTTCAATATATTTTTGGTAAATATATCTGTTAAAATGAGATGCCAGTTTTATTTTCATGTTTGCGTAATTTAAGTGAGAATTTATGCGTCGCACCTTCTATATGTCAGTCAGTCATTTATGTACCATGCATGATACATGACTGACGAGGCAGATTTTTTTTCCTGCAGTAGGTTGCCATTTCTTTCTGCGGTAGATCAGTTGGCATCCAAGGCTTATAGAACCCGGTCTGTCCGGGGGTGGGGGAAAAGAATTCATATCTTTCCCAAGGGTATTAGCACATAAATGAATATGATGGATTCGACTGGAATTCGAACTCGATTCTCCGATTCCTCAATCTGAGCCTTTATAAATTCACTGTCTGGCAAAAGTGATATTTGCCGAAAGGAAGGACTAAATAAAGGGAGAGCGAAAGAAAGAGTTTTCTAGTTTGGTAGCAATCCCTCTTTACTACAACTAACTTTGAAGATGACTTTTTTTTTCCCAAAAACAAAAATGGTGGAAAACTTAAGATATAAATTTCTGGAAATACTGACCTTTAGTCGACCACAGTTTCTACGAGAATGATTTTATCGGGCGGTTGATAGAAACCGTGGAAGCTAATAAAGGTCAGTGTTTCCAATACTTTCTCTCTCTCTCTCTCTCTCTCTCTCTCTATATATATATATATATATATATATATATATATATATATATATATATATTGTGATCGTAGAATGGGGCTTCAGTAGTGCAAGTTAATAATAGATTCAGTAATATACTAGATTTAATTTTAAGTGGAGATAGAGATGGATTATTGTATATGTTTCGCATAATAATATCAATGGGACATTCAGTTATGTGCCATGCATGATACACGCTTAGGCGATCATGTATCTTTCGATAAATGACCGACGAGGCATTTTTTCCCGCAGTTGGTTGCCATTTCTTTCTGCGGTAGACCAGTTGCCATCGAAGGCTATCGAACCCGGTCTGTCCTGCTATTTACCCATAGCCGGGTGTCGCAGAATAAGAGAATGGTATTAGAAAGTAAGAGAATGTAATGGATTCGACTGGATATTTGTTTGGCATTATACCGTAATAGGCTTTGCACTCAATTGCATACCAGATTAAGGAAACCAAATGCAAATTAATAGTAGTTTTAAGTGGCGTTAGTGATGGATTATTGTATATGTTTCGCATAATAATATCAATAGTTTCACTAACTCGGACATTAGTGAATACATTTTCAACATCAACAGAGGCTATGGTTTCATTATTGTGTTTTTCTTTTTTGAGAATTTGAATTACTTCAAGAGTTAATTTTATGTTATATTTACTGAGAATGTATGGTGTGATAAGTTGGTTTATGATTTTTGTTAATTCATACACAGGAGTGGAAATTTGAGATATAAAAAGACAGAGAGGATAGTTTTATTTCTGTGTTTTTATAGTGTCATATATGTAACCAGGCCTATAATTCACCCACAATTTTTTTTAAATATTTTGAGATTTCAATAACTTAGTTACCTCCCCTTACGTTTACATCATAAAATTTAAAAATCATACAGTACATAACCTTAGCGTTTTTCCCTCCTCAAGTAAAAATTTAATTTTCAGATAAACACAGCAATTGTCTTGGAAAAATCATGAACACAATAATTTTTTTCTGCCTGATGATGACGTTGTGCTAATGTCGAAAGCACTCGAAATAAAATGAATATGCATCAAC